>JAGDQP010001500.1:0-11453 GCA_022664845.1 Lepisma saccharinum
CATCGTCCAGCTGGCTTTTGCTGGCTGCAATCAGCCCTCGCAGCTAACCATCTACGCTGCCTGAAAGGAGGACCAGCCGAGAGGATTTCATTTACATTCACCCCATTTTTCATCCATTGATGACTCATTATTTCATCTCCTCTTGTGCTGTGACTTGCTCCTCCGCGCAAAGACCAAGGATGTGACAGGATGTATTTGCATTGACGCTGGCCCCTGGGCCCAGGGGAAAGGGGGCGGAACCATTGGATAGCGCCTAGTTCTTGACAGCAGATTCTTGGATGGTCTAGCTCGTTAGGACTGGGAAGTGCGCCATTGGGGAGCTCTTCGGACCTTTGGTCTCGCCAACACTCGGGGGAGTGGGTGTCCCAAGTATCCATCAGTCGGGAGTACAAGTGATTTCGACGCCAAGTCATTGGACTTCGCCTCGATTTCCAGCTTGCTGACAAGGGTGATGAGGGTAGTACCCGGCAGCCTCGTTGGCTCCTCAGAACGAAGACGGAGAAGTGTGGGCATTTACGGCTTTCATTCATCATGGCTCCACCACATCCTAATAAGTCGCCTTCGCAGAAAGAACGAAAGAGACAGAAGAGAGAGAGCGAAGAGAACGTCACTGATGTTAGTAAGAAGGCGCATCCAGCTAATGCATCAAGCAGTGACAAAGAAGATAAAATCGCAGTAGACGAACAGACAAGTATCGTACCGTCTATTACACGATATCTTGTGATTAAAGTAATGAGTGAAACAGAAAATCCAAGTGGTTTGAAGGGGTTATCCCCTTTCGTAATACAAAAACAACTTACTTACGTTGCAGGTGAACTTAAGCATGTTAAAAAGCTTCGCAACGGCACCTTGCTCGTAGAGACATCCAATAATAAACAGTCTACTAATCTCCTAAAGCTGAAAACCCTCGGACCATTCGCAGTTCAAGTTGAACCACACCGTCAACTGAACTTTTGCCAGGGCGTAATATCTTGTTGGGACTTGCAGGATGTCCCTGAAGAGGAGATTAAGAATGAACTGGCCAGCCAAGGTGTAGTCAACGTTAGGCGGATTAAAACACGTAAGAGTGGCGAGCTGCAACCCACGCGCTCGCTAATATTGACGTTTGCCATGCCACAGCTTCCTAAGGACGTGAAGGCAGCCTTCTACTGCTTGCCTGTCCGTCCATATATACCCAGTCCGCTCCGCTGTTTTAAATGTCAGCACTATGGACACACCAGCACGTCGTGTAAGGCGACCTCTGCTGTTTGTGCAATTTGCGGAACCAGTAGCCATGGTGAGGATCCTTGCACATCACTGAAACCTCAGTGTGTCAATTGCAAGGGTGAACACACGGCCTGGTCGCGGGACTGTCCTATATTTCAGGAGGAAAAACGAATTCGAGAGCTGATGGTCTTAGAGAAAATATCCGCTGGTGATGCTAAATGTCGATTACGTGATTCTCAGCGCACCCTTCCCTCTGGTGCGTTTTCACATGTTGTAGCCAGACTAGCAGTTAAAACTGTCTCGGTTGGTACGCAGACAGTTAATGTATCAACCCAAACAGTGTCTGATGTGCATGACGACCCTCCGAAGCCGCCCAAAGAATCGGAGGCTCCTCTCCATATGCCGACGCAGAGTCAGGGACAAAAAACACCTGTGCAGAGCTCTAGAACTCCACGGGCTAAGACTACTTATAGTCCGTATAAAGTCTCGAAGTTAGTTCGAACTTCGCCTCTCACTACAAGCATAAAGACTGTGACGAACGTTCTGTCTGCTCAGTTAGCTCAGGACGAGTTTGCACATACTGTCGATGAACCAAGTTCATCTTTGGCTTCCGACATGATTCAGGACCACTTAATGGATATTGATTTTAATCTCGTGGGCAGGAAAGGGAAACTTAGGTATAAACCTAAACTTAAACGGTAATATTTTACTTGTTTTCGCAGAGACTTTTATGATTACCGTTTATTTTTTATGATTATGCTCCATTGCTGTTATGTTTTATAGTGTAGTTTTGTTTTATCTTGTGAAGTCCCATTTACAGGCTTCCATTAAGTTTTATAGTGTAGTTTTGTTTTATTTGTAAAGCCCCGTTTACAGGCTTGGTTTTTATTCTGATTGTGAAGACCTTTTACATCTTCATCTTTTATATTATTTTATTATTTTAATTAACAGCTATTTTTAGACGTGACAAAGATAAGGGGCTTCCCCGTATCGGGACGGGCGTAAGCCATAGTGCTGTTACCGCCCATAAAATTCATTTTATTTTATCGTATATGGCGTAGGAAATTTGGCGATTCCCTCGTCCAGCCGGCTTGTGCTGGTTGCAATCAGCCAACAACGGCGTAGGAATTGGCGACCCCATCGTCCAGCCAGCTTTTGCTGGTTTCAATTAGCCCTAGCAGATAAACATCTACGCTGCTTGAAAGGAGGACAAGCAAAGAGGATTTTATTTACTTTCACCTCATTTTTCATCCATAGATGATTCATTATTTCATCTCTTCTTGTGCTGCTACTTGCGCCTCCACGCAATGACCAAGGATGTGACAGAATGTACTTGCAGTGATCATGGCCCAGTGAAAAGGGAGCGGAACCATTGGATAGCGCCTAGTTCTTAAACAGCAGATTTTGTATGGTCTAGTTCGTTGAGACTGGGAAGTGCGCCATTGGGGAGCTCTTCGGACCTTTGGTCTCGCCTAAACTTTGGGGGAGTGGATGTCCCAAGTATTCATCAGTCGTGAGTTCAAGTGATTTCGACGCCAAGCCATTTGACTTCGCCTCGATTTCCAGCTTGCGTACAAAGGGGATGAGGGTAGGACCCGGCAGCCTCATTGGCTCCTCAGAACGAAGACGGAGAAGTGTGGGCATTTACAGCTTTCATTCACCATGGCTCCACCACATCCTAAAAATCAGTCGCCTTCGCAGAAAGAAGAGACAGAATGAAGAGAAACTCACTGAAGTAAGTAAGAAGACGCATACAGCTAATGAATCAACCAGTGACAAGGAAGAAAAACTAGAAGTAGAGGAACAGACAAGTATCGTACCAACTATCACATGATATCTTGTAATTAAAGTAAAGAACGAAACAGACAATCCAGGTGGTTTGAAGATGATATCCCCTTTCATAATTCAAAGACAACTGACTTATGTTGCAGACGAGCTATACGATGTTAAAAAGCTTCGCAATGGCACCGTACTAGTAGAGACATCTACCGACAAACAGACAAATAATCTCCTGAAGATGACATCAATCGGAACTCTTGAAGTTAAAGTTGAGCCACACCGCCGACTGAATTTTACACAGGGCGTAATAACTTGTTGGGATCTTCAAGATGTTCCTGAAGAGGAGATTAAAAGAGAACTCGCCAGTCAAGGCGTGGTCAATGTTAAACGCATCAGCAGCAGAAAGAGTGGCCACATTGTCATTAATTAGATGTGAAGGCAGCTTTCTATCGCTTGCCTGTCCGTCCTTATATACCAATTCTGCTCCGCTGTTTTAAATGCCAGTACGTCATGTAACGTGACGTCTGCTGTATGTGGAATCAGTAGCCATGGTACGGATCCTTGCACCTCACAGAAGCCTCAGTGTGTTAATTGCAAGGGTGAGCACACGGCCTGGTCGCGTGACTGTCCTATTTTTCAGGAGGAAAAACGAATTCGAGAGCTGATATTAGAGAAAATATTTGCTGGTGATGCTAAACGTTGATTAAGAGAATCTCAGCGCACCCTTCCATCTGATGCGTTTTCACATGTAGCCAGAATACCAGTTAAAACTGTCTCGATTGGTACCCAGACAGTTAATGTATCAACACAAAGAGAGTCTGATGCGCCTGTATACCCTCCGAAGCCTCCTAGGAGCTCAGAGACTCCTCGCAATATGCCGACACATATTTAGGGACAAAGGACACATGTGCAGAGTTGTAGAAGTCCACGGGTTAAAACTACTTTTAGTCCCAATAAAATCTCAAAATTTGCTCGAACTTCGCCTCTCGCTACAAGCATTAAAACTCTGACAAACGTTTTGGCTGCTCAATTAGCTCAGTAAGAGTCTGCACATACTAACGATGAACCGAGTTCATCTTTGACCTCAGACATGATCGAGGACACTGTGATGGATATGGATTTTAATCTCGTGGGAAGGAAAGGGAAACTTAGATATAAACCTAAACTTAAACGGTGAATTTTTTTCTTGTTTTGCAGAGAGTTTTCTGATTTTCGTATATTTGATATTATTATGCTTCTTAACTGTTAAGTTTTATGCTGTATTATTGTTTTATCTTGTGAAGGCCTATTTACAGCCTTCCTGTTTTTTACTTGTTATGCTACATCTTTAGTTTGTATTACTCGTTATACTGGCCATTTACACCAGTAGGCTATTTCTGAAGACCTTTTACATCTTCAGCTTTTGTATGGTTTTATTACATTAATTAATAAACAGCTAAGTTTGACGTGACAAAGATAAGGGGCATCCACCGTATCGGGACGGGCGTAAGTCATAGTGCTGTTACCGCCTATAAAATTCATTTTATCTTATCTTATCCAGGCATCCCATGAAAAGGTTGGCGTAGGAAGCGGCATGCGAGTGCCCATGGCTGTGCCTTTCATTTGCAGGAAATTGTGGCTCTCAGAGTTGATGTTGTCCATGGTGAGGACAAACTGGGCTAGCTGAAGCAGAAATGATGTACTGGGTTTACGAGGACGGGCGTGTGTCGAGAAAGTGTTCAAGGGGAGCGAGGCCATGGGTGTGAGGAATGTTGGTGTACAGTGACGTCACGTGAACTGTAATTAAGATGGTGTCAGGTGGGAGAGGATCAGATATAGAATGTATTGTGGAGGGGAAGTGGTTTGTGTTCTTGATGTAGGAAGGGAGAGCCTGGACAAAAGGTTGGAGATGGTGGTCAAGGAAGGCGGAGATACTTTCAGTGGGAGCCAGTACTGGAAACGATGGGTCTGCCGGGATTACCAGGTTTATGGAATTTGGGAAGAAGGTAAAATTTAGGGGTTCTTGGATTGTCAGGACAGTGTAGAGACAGTGGAACGCGACAGCCCCTCATAGGGTCTGTGCGCTTGAAGGTAGGTGCGGATCCTATTACGGAGGTATTGTGTGAGATCTTCCTCGAGGGGACGGTAAAAGTTAGGATCTGATAGTTGTTTGAGGGCTTCGGATTGGTAGTCTGAGTGTTCGACAATGTGGTTCGGAGGGAGAGGTGGAGAGGGTCTTTGCTAGAGGGAGGAAGGAATTTATGGAGGCTGGGATGAGTTTCGGTGTCAGAGGTTCTGGCCTGAGAGGTGTCAGGATGAGTGGACCACTGGTAGTGCCACCTGAGGTTTCGGGTGAAGGTGCGGAAATCATTAAGTAAGATGGCTTGTTCAATATGACGGGAAGGAAAGACCGTACAAAAGGACTGTGTTCGGTATCTGAAAGTGTGCGGGGAAAAAAGGTTGAGAACTGGCTGCGGGCGTTTAGGATTTTTTAGTTGGTTCAAGATGGCAGGTTAACTTACGTGGTTACTTTTGAATCTCTGACGTGCAATTATCCGACAATTGCTTAGAGAGATCTGATTAGAATTACTAATTAACCGGGAAGGGGGGTCAGACCAAGTAGAGGGGGAGGATTGGAGGATGGAGGGAGATGCAAAGGATGGGAGGAGCTTTGAGAGAGGGCAGAAAGACAATGTCGAGAAAGTTTGGAAAGGTTTTTGGATCTCAGGTCAAGCAAGAGGCGGGAAGCATCAGTTTGGGTTTCGTATATGTTAGAAATGGGGGGAGATGGAAAGGAAAGGAAATGGACTATAGATGGTATAAATAAGAAATCACAGCCATATTCAGTCCATTAGTGGATGAGGCCTCTCCCCGAAGGGAGGAGTTGGTCTACTGCTCCCACGCTGACCAGACGGGTTGAGGGAGGATATATGGTATCTATCTATATACATATAGATAGAAGATGGTAAAACTGAAAAAAAAAAAAACTATATTTACGCGGTATATTCTTGAGACAGGTGGACAATAACATCACAAACACAGTAGAAAAGCAGTATGTTTCGCAAAAGCGCTTTCAACTGGTAGGAGAGAAGATGGACAGAGCGGACAGGTGCAGGACTGGTGTTAAGAAAACGCCATATTATCAACAGAAGTTACATGTTATGTAACAGACAGATATATATATATATACTGTATATATCCTCTCCCAACCCGTCTGGTCAGCGTGGGAGCAGTAGACCCACTAGTGGATTGAATATGGCTGTGATTTATATATATATATATATATATATATATATATATATATATATATATATACATGTTAATATCAATAAATATTGCATGATTCTACGCTTGTTTTATGTTCGTATGTGCATATTCATCTATATTTTATACCTGCCACCAATTTAATTTTCTTCAAATATCAGTCCACGATGGAAAATGTACATTCCAGGAAAACTTGTTAAATGTTAAAGATTGTAACGGCCAGAATATATGAATCGGTAGTTGGAAGAAGGAAATAAGTAAAAAAAATCTATTTTGTGGGAAATTAACAAAAACTGTGTAATATTTTTAATATTTACTGAAAGGAAACCATATTTTTAAAGAATATTCAGAACGGTATTCTGATCCTTGTGTATTGCTCAGACAGTTTCCAGGTATTGTAATTTTTCCTGTAAAATTAAAAAAAGTTGGTGGATTTATTTCCTTCTTCCAACTGATGGAAAAAATGAATTCTCAGTTGTAAGTGCTCAGACGTAAGTATGGAAAAGTAGAACATATAAATGAAGAAAAACGCTATAAAATGAATGAATGGTACTTCAAATGAATGATATTTACAAGGAATGTATGCACAATGAACACTAAAGCTACAAGCAAGTAAAAAATGCGTATTTTTTTTCCGTCTACGAACTGACAGAAATTTCGCATTAGGAATGGGCAAAACTGCTACTATTCCGTAACAGTGATAGCAAAAGTTGCTATAAGCAAATATGATAACATTAGCAATTAAAAATAGCAGTTTAGAAGAAAACGTATCTAAATAGGAGTTATTTATTCCCGACTGTGAAAATGCAATGTAAAACACCATTCTAGACTAACTTATTTACTTGTATCCTGTTATGTGTGCAGTAGAGTGATGGACTAAGGTAATTTAGCTCATACTATCAGTGTTAAAAAACGATCGTTTGTAATTATCTGAGCTTGAACTAACTGGTGGAGAGGGAACAGTATATAAAACAATTAAATCAGGAATGTATAAAGCGGTGGGTACGGCGGGGAGGGGGAAGTGTAATTTAGTTTCATGCTAAATTAGTATAATATTTTAAGCATGATTATATTCAGGGTGTTTATGAACTACACAAACAAACTTCTGGAGGTGATTCCTCACATCAAAACAAAAAATAATTCCTCTGACAAATGTTGGAAATGCGTACACTTCCGGTGCTACAGGCTGCCGAAAACTAGGAAAAATGAACTTTACAGCTTCATATTTCTATCAGTACGAACAGTAGAGCTGATGCGGTATTGTACCGTCAAAGACGTTAAATCTACACTATCAGAAAATGCATATTTCAAAATTACGCAATGGGCGCGTAAGGGATTTCCCAAAGGAATTAGGAGATTCCCAGAAATTATCTGAAGTAAACAGGGCTTGAAATAAGCATGAATGGGACGGTATTCCACCAGGAAACAATAAATCGTTTGCGCCAAGTCGATATCTCAAGTAGATTCCATATACCGAACGATTTTATTTTAAATGCGTAGTTGCATAACAAGTAGGAGTAAGAATTGCATGCTTTGAAACATTTATTTGTTATCAAAGAGATTGAATGTCATTGCCCAATTGGATGCTATAAATGACGTATATCATCTTTACCTACACGGAAGTAGTTTAATTCATGCTCATTTCGACCTACCTCATCTTCAGAAATTTTCCGAAATCCTCTACTTACTTTGGGGAATCCCTTGCAAGCTCATTGCGGAATTTTGAAATATGCATTTTCAAATGGAGAAAGTTTAAAGTTTTGACGATATTATGCCGCATCAGTTTACTGTTCGTGGTGATAAAATTATAAAACTCTAAAGTTAATTTCCACACGTTTTCGGTAACCTGTAGCTCCGAAACAATGCACGTTTCAGAAATTTGTCAGAGGAACTTTCGTCTTATTTTGATGTGAGGAATCACTTCCAGAGGTTTGTCGGTGTAGCTCACATACACTCCGTATATACACCATGCCCATACACCGTGGATCTCCATCGAAAGCCCGTGGTACTCTTCCAAAATGAACTTATAGATACATGCCTGATTAAACGTAAGAAAGAAATTGGAAAACCGGAGCCCGGATCTAGAGGAATGCAAAAAGGTATTTGACATATGCACAACCGCTTGGGAGCATTTGGGGTGCGCCTTTTCGATATTAGTGTGTTAGATTTGGCGGGTGGCAGAGGTACAAGACAAACGACTGTGCCCGCTTCAGGCGCAACATTTCGTAGATGCAGTAGGTGTTTATCTCTATCAGTTTGCCGCAATTTTGTTCTTGGATGTTTTCAATCTTGTAAAATAAATAATTAAATATGTCTGGCCTAGTACAGGGATTCTGCCAGAATTTTAAGTTTGGGGAGTATGAACCCAAAATTGGGAAGCTGTAAGTAGAATTTTAGGGTTTCTATTTATTTTTACCGTAAAAAAATAATGCTTGAGAACTCCCATTTTGGTGAATTCTGGCAGAATCTCTGGACTCTAACCTCGGGGCGCTTGTCCCTCTGTCCTTACGAGTGTTTGCGGAGAGGGACAATCATGACGTGATAGTATTCTCGCCAGCGTAAAGAATCTTGGCGTGAATAATTCCATGACAATAATAGCTTGACAGTTTAATATGTTCCGACAGTTTGCAACAATGTTTTCGTTGCGCATTAAGAAGAAAAAATACCTAACAGGATTTTTTCCAACCTGTGTCTGTGAATTTTATAAAACGTTTAAAGTGTGTATTGTTTTATTCACCTAAAAGGAAGAAAAAAGTATAATCGCAAAAGCAGAGCCTTTTTCGCAAGCAGAAAGAAAAAAGGTATTGCTCTTTAAAAATAAAAACTTTAGCTGAACGAGTATCGAAGTCGGGACCACTGAATTTATAGTCCAACGCTTTACCCAGTACGCCACGAAGCCAAGTAGCGACCAGTGCTTTCCGAGAGCTGTTTCTATCAGTTCCGATAACACTTAACAGACGCCACTAATTACATAGTGTTCACACGTCATGATTGTCCTTTCGCAGAAAATTCTCTGCCCTTTTGTTCCGTTCTTCTAGCAGTTTTGTTTAGGAAAAAGGAAACAGTGAGTTTTACCTTTAGCAAACTTCGGAGAAAAACAACAGTTAAGCCAGTAGTTACTTTTAATCAGTGGTAGCAGTGATAGTAGTTTAGCCGAAGTAACAGTGAAAAACTAGCTGCTACACTATTTTTGCCCATCTCTATTTCACACCTGTTTTTCTAGGATTTTCCAATGTTTTTTTTTTTTTTTTTTGCTTTCTTTGTGCAGTGTATTGATGCGCGATACCTTGCAGATATCAAATCCGGCATAAAGTAGATTTTCAATTTTTTTTTTTGCTTTTATTGCCTTTTTTCAGCTGCCGATTCATATATGACTGGGCTATAAAGAAGAACTACTGTAAAATTTGTACTAGGTCATTCAGTATCACAACGGATATTGACAAAATAACTCAACATGCCAAAGGTCAAAACAACTCAACAGCAAGAAGCTGTGTCACGCTGTCTTAAATTTTAGTCAACTTCGATTAACCTCTTCGAAAGAAGCAGCATGTACAAGTGGTGCGTCTCTTACGGTTCGAGTTTACGGTCCCTGTGATAAAATAACAATAGCAGAAATTATTTGGGTGCGTAAATGTATTTCTGCTGATTACTCTTTTAGTTTGTGTTCAGGTTTTGGAGATACATTTGCTGCAGTATTCCCAGGCATGCAAATGGACACTTGTTCTCTGGTAAAACAAAAGCAACATACATGTTTATAGACGGGATTACTCTCTTTTCTGGAAACAACTACTGAAGGGGATGAAAGTTATTCCGTTTACTCTTTACTATTATGAAACTGTTAATAACGCAAATCAGAAGGAATTGTAAACTCTACTGTTAGATTTGGTTTGAAAATGAGAATAAGGTGGTGAATCAAATTTTTATTTATGGCCTTTAGACATCTAAGGCTCAGGTCATGATAGGGGAAGGGAAAATAAGGTGGTAAATAGACATCTTGAAATATTCTTGGTTAGTAGTACAAGGAGTGGATTTGATTAAAAAGTTGAATTCAACTATGGAGAATGCACCTCATGCCAAAAAGAATAATTTGAGTGGGCGACCAGACTTAAATAAGAAGGACCTACGAACCAATAGCTCTTATATACAATGAGCTATTGGAAAAAGAAAGGAAGAAAATAACCATTACTGAACATAGGGATATGTAATATTCATACCATCCACAATGCATACAGAAATCACTTGAAACTTGGAGAAAATGCTTCCGATTTGATCCTGTCTGTTTACTAATTCCCTCCTTTAAGGTGGGAAGTTTTTGATGGTATAAAGAAGGTAAAGGCATAATATGATGTTTTGTCAAACATGTGCCGTGTAAATGGCTTTCGATGAATAACGCAGCTTACCGAATTCTAGAACCTGCGTTAGTTGAATATTTTTTAAAGTTTATTCCTCAGTGGAATTGTTCAACAATGGACAAAACGAGCTCTCTTATTTCTCCTGTATCGGATCTTGATGTCTTCTAGCTTGAAGATACTATAAAGGCAATAAATACAGTGTGATGGTACATTCAGTGCTGCTATGGTAAATATATGGTTCGCACCGTATCATGGCAAGCATAAACAAATTATAAGCAAACATAGTTAAAATATATTACTTAAATATGACAACCAAAGCAAATTATAAAGCAGCAATTGACCATAAATAAATAAAAAAGTTTAAGCCGAAAGCAAGAATGTAAGAAAGAGTAAAGGAAATAAATTAAATTATCTATAGAACTTATCTTTGCGAAAGTAATCAAGTATGTATTTCATTTAATGTTTTGTGATGGCAAGCCAGTTACAGATGCTTAATGTTCGAAGAAGGTTCATGAGAGTATCTTTTGCATAGTAAGTTACTAAGATATTATCCTTAAGCCATATTACATAAGTAGTGAAAGCTTCATGCTGATTGTAGTGTCCGTAGAACTTAAAGCAATAGGAGCTGATCTAGGACACCACGCTGGTACGAAGCATAAAATATGAGAAAATAGTACTAATTCTACATCCAAGAATAAAGGACCGTAACAAAATTTTGTGACCTTTCCAAGAAATACTGAATGTTACTTACTGTTTTTCCTAAATGCTTCCATCTGTGGATAATCAATTACGGTGTTACCCTGTCACTGCGTAAGCA
The DNA here is from genome assembly GCA_022664845.1 of Lepisma saccharinum. Taxonomy (NCBI): domain Eukaryota; kingdom Metazoa; phylum Arthropoda; class Insecta; order Zygentoma; family Lepismatidae; genus Lepisma; species Lepisma saccharinum. Next base: position 11,398 of record JAGDQP010001500.1, read on the forward strand.
TATCGAATATTAGGACTTTCCAGTAGTCCTTTTTTTTTTTTTTTTTTTTTTTTTTT
>JAGDQP010001500.1:16054-51530 GCA_022664845.1 Lepisma saccharinum
TGAATAATCTACAAAACAATAAATAGTTTCTCGATAGCTCTCATATAAGGCGAGATTTGAATTTTTGAAAATAAAAAAAAACTTCTAGATCTACCTCAGCCTGTAGGCCTACCGAAAGGGATTTTTTGATAGTGCTCTTAGTTTTTGAAATATTTTGAAAAATATGTAAAAATGTGGGGGTTGGAGTGAGGAGCACTCTTAATGGACGGTCCTAATGTCAATCTCAGATTTGTGACATCTTCAGGAAAGAGCTGGCAGACAACTGCTGATATCGGCAGTTGTGATCTTCACGTTGTGAACGAAGTGTTCTGGATTAAGCAACACCTCTTGGGATCTACTTCATTTTTTCTGGGGGGGGGGGGGGATCTGTACTATCTGTTTAAAGACTCACGTAGTCGCCGTGGTACATTTATAGCTGTCACTAATTCTTCATTATTCCTACTGAAGTTTTGTAGTGTGAGATGGCTTGAAAACATTCAAGTTGCCAGAAGAGCCTTATATACTATTGAAAATGTTAAGAAGTTTGTTGATTTTGTCATAAAGAACAAAATTCAAACCTTCCGGAACTCACCCAGTTTCAAGAAAATCTTAGTAGCTCTTAAAGATAAACTGCTGAAACCTAAGAAAACTTTCTTCCAATCAGTTGCCGAAGACCTGGAGCCGTTTTTGAAGGAGTTTCAGACAGATTCACCGATGATTCCTTTTCTTCACAGAAACCTCTTGAACCTTCTGAAAAAGTGTATGGGAAGGGTGGTCACGTGCATTGGACATTCTTGTATCATCCAATGTGATAGCTGCTTCTGTGGCACAGAATGGAGATAGGCAGTTCAGGGAACTCATTAGTCAAGAAAGGGTAAAAATTGATATGGAAGCTTATTCCAAGAAGAAAACCAGATTAGATACCTTCTGGATGGGCCTACTGAAAAATAAAGAATTCCGGAACTTGAAAAAAACAGTTATCATCAGGGCTCGAAATTAACTCTTAGTAGCACGGACCCAGAGGACCAGTGATTTTTTTTTACTGACCCTACAAAAATCTTATTGGCCCTTTTTCAGACTAGTAAATAATTATAATCAGCGTAATTTTTAGTGCACTTTATTATGTTCATTTAGGCTACAGGTAAGAACTCAGGGCTATAATTATTCTTCAAGCATCTAGGGTTAAAATGGATGGATGGTGTAGAACCAGAGTGAACCAAACGCCATGAAGTAGAAAAGGGTAAACTTTACACTACACTGGCACGCCTGATAACTTTTTTTTTTTTTTTTTTTTTTAAGGAAACATTTTCTGATTAAAAAAATATTAATATGTTGTTTGTTCAAGTTTCATGCAACATCACAAATTTCTTCATAATAAAATAAATGTAGAAAAAAACCTAAGTGGAGATTGTTCAGTCTGGCAGCAACTGCAAACCCTAAAGTTGGTCTTTAGTACAGACAAATAGGAGATGGTTCAGTCTGGCAGCAATTACAAACAATAAAGTTGGTCTTTAGTACAGACATATAGGAGATAATTCACTCTGGCAGAAAATACAAAGAATGTGAAAATAGTACTGTAATAATAAGTTTCTAAGTAACATGTTAATGAAAAAGACAGGAGTTGCCATAAATACATAGCACGCAACTAAAATAAGTTGAGCTAACAAAAATAATTTGTAATTGGCTAATGAAAACAAAACAATAGTAGCGTTTATTATAAGAACGTCGTTGTAGATCATAGTACACAACCTAACTCACTGTCACTTTGTTTCAGAATGTATCTTCGTTGGTATCGTCTGTTTACGGAAGCTGATAGAAATTGTGATACACTGGAGGAACAAAATCTATAAAGGTCAAATGTCCTTTTCTTAGCTTCAGAGTTCAATGATAGGATGCTCCAACGAATAAAGTTATGGGAGAGTAACAATACCCATGTTTCGTGGACGAGCTTTAATGTTTCGATTGAGATTCACCTCATAGAAGTCCGTAGAATTATAAGAGGTTTTGTACAAACATATTACTGGTATTGCTCTCCCAACACGGATCTCCTAAAATTTTAGCCACCGAACTTTATTACCACCACAATCACTTTTTCTGTTAACAAGATAATATCCAAGATTTTTTATAGTAACTTTGCTGACATCTAAGCCGCGGAAAACTGGTTTCAGATTCAACAAAAAGATTTTTTTCAGAGGCTACAGAAGCAATATACAAAATGTGTAAGCGTAAGAAGAGGATCGTATGGACGGGCGCTTCATTTCAAGGATTTTCTTGATAAAGCCAGGAACTTAGCAGCAACCCCTCATACATGAACATAGGGCTATCAAATGCTTGGTTTCTTTTGTAAAATGAATTTCTGTAGCGTCCTCGAAGTTCCTATCTATCTTAAAATAAATATATGGGTTAGAACTGGCCAAAGCATTTTTTTCAACGTATGCCAAATTAATACAACAGTAGTCCACTCTTCTATCTCTAGGATCCCTATAATATCGTCTTATTTTCCATTTAGCACAGGATTCATGGCTGTGAGTCTGACTGACTTCCATTATGTTAGGGTACCGGCCCGTACTATGATCTCTTAAAAGACAAATAACATGTACACATAAAGGCTTATTTTCGAAGACAGATTCAATTAACATAACTGCTGTTTCGTTTAGCCAAAGTGAACTATCTCCAATTTTCTCTTATGGGATAACTAAACATTTCTCTATTAGGCGTAAAAGCAAATAATAATTAACATGTCGTTCAGACGATACATATTATCACACAGTTGTGTATGGTGATTGTTCTTTGACTAGTTTGTACTTAAGTGTTCACTTGGTTCACTTTGACGTGAGAGTTTGTACTTAACTGTTCACTTCGTTCACTTTGGCGTGAAACGAAACAAGAACTCGTGAATTTCAACATACTTTGGTTTTAATCTCTTACAGAACTAAATAAATAACAGTTCATTTGTACGTACTTGTATTTTCAATCTGTGGTAAGTACTGTGATCCACTGCTTTTAATTTCCTTGTCTGTTTCACTTGCTTCACTTATGTATGCTATGTTGTTTCCCTTCCTACACTTACACGTTTTTTTTAACTAAACACCGTGACACCTTCTACTTGGTTCACCCTGGCGGAACAGAAATGTACGTTACTTTAAGCTTCCATTTTTTACCACGAAAGTACACCACTTTACGAGTACTGTAGCCCGTTCATTCTACCAGTACAAACAATGTGCCACCTCTAGAATCAGAAAATACCAATAGTTAAAAGTGGAGTTGGTTCACTCTGGTTCTACACCATCCAAATGTCAAAGCAAACAAGATCATGGTTAACAAATAGCCTGATGTCTGAATTATCACTTACTTTGTTTTCATTACACTAAATTTCTTCTTCGGAAGAATCTGCTGGGAGTCTGGGTCTGTAGGGAGAAATATTTGGACATCTGGCTTTTTCTCCTTTATCTATAAAGAAGAATACTGCCGGAGCAACGTCATAATTACACAATTTGGATTCAGTGATAAGACGGCATATCCGCGTTGCATACGAGTTATGTTTTCTGTCTCCGGCACTTGTGTCAGAGGTATTGATCAGCTGGTATCATAAGATTCTGCGATTTCACGATTTTTGTATTTTATTTTTGAAAACAGAAAGAAAGCACTTTAATAAAACGTTAATTACAGCTTACATATATGTTTATTAATATATTGGAACTTTAGAAAGCACTGGCCCACAGGACCACTGACATATTTTAGTTACTGGTCCTTGAAAATTTTTACTGGTCGTGGGTTTTCGAGCTCTGGTTATCATACTCTTGACTATCTCGCACGGGAATGCTTCCGTTGAGAGGGGCTTCTCAGTCAACGGAGATATTTTAGTGGAAAACCTCCATGAGATTCAATTATTGCACAACGATTGGTATACGATTCTATAGTAGACGCAGAGGGATTGGATAAATTTGAAATCGGTAAGGATTTCATGCTGTCGGTTAGGAACGCTAATTTACGCTGGAAACTGGCTTTACAAGAAAAGCGAGAAAAGAAGTCTTCAGAAGAAATAGCCAAAGAGAAGGAAAGGATAGCAACAGTAATGACATAGGAGTTGGAAGCCAAAAAGAAAATAATTATGATCGAGTCTCAGAAAGCTTTGGCAGAAATCAACGAAAAAATTAAAGTACTTAAAAAAGATTAAACTAAGTGCTCAAACGTTTAAGGTTGAAACTTAGTAAAGAGTTTATTTAAAGATGTGATACCATGAAGCTGTGAGTCAATTATATTTTACGAAGTGCACAGTTTCTTAGTGAGTAATGTTGGTGCCGAGAATTGTGTTAATTGTTTAGAAAATTGTCTTCAGGATTAAACATTTTTTTCAAGTTGACATCATATTTGTATTTTATTATGTTCCAACATTTAAGGTTGAAACTTAGTAGGGTTTATTTAAAGATTTGATACCACAAAGCTGTGAGTCAATAATATTTTACTAAGTGCACAGTTTCTTATAAGTGAATAATGTTGGTCCCGAGTAGTGTGTTAAGTGTGATTTATATTTAAAGTTGTGATATGATTTTGAACTAAACCTTTTTAATAGAGGTTCTTATAATTGAGTAATGTTCTTGCAAAATATTATTTATCATTCGCTTTACGTACGATTTTTTACTTTATTTGAGACTCGGGGAAGCGTAGCTGATCGATACTCATCTGTCATAAATCGGGCAACAACTATAAATGCGCTATTTGTACACAATGAATACTCTTGGATATACTTACTTTTCCACGAAGAAATAATACTAATCTAATCTAAAAGACTTAATTACCTAGTAATTATGGGAGGACATACTGATATGCATTGAAAACAGAACATACATTATACTATTTTATTTGATAGTTTTGACAATTCTAGCAAAGGATCTGTTTTGGGTCGATCTGAATTTAGAATGAGTTGAGCAAGTAGATTACTTTTATATTTGAGAATCATGCCCTTTTATGCACGTACTTCTCGCTTTGTTCATTGGTGAAGTCTCGATCTTCACGCCGGGTTGATGGATGGAATGTTCCTTAAACTAGTGTCTCTAACACTTTCACTTTTCGTCTTCTTCTTGTGTTCCTTACACACATATATAAACTAAAGTTCGTAATGTCTACTAAACGCACTGGAAACTAGAGAAAGTTCTGGTTCAGTTAAAGTTCGAAGATGTTTAAACAATACTATGATGAATTTGAGTATGTTCACTTTTAAACAAACGAGCGCAGAATGCAAGTTCACAGTTCGAAGTCGGAGCTGTAACTAGCCTGTGGAGTCAAAGTTAATTGTCTTTTTATAATATTGTTTTTTCTCAATCTCTTTTTGTTCTCGTGGGGACGGAAAAGAGATGTTGTCATACTCGGAATTTCTTCCTCTCTTAAACGTGGTAATCTCGTGGTTTTAGTAATCGACGTCACAGTTTGTCATTCCGGTAAAGTGACCTATGGGTCGTGTAAGTAGGGGTTTTGCTTGGATCTCGTGAGAAAGGAATGAGTATTTTTTTCAGTTGGGACCTAATTCAAGGATTGTCTTGGAATTATATCACTACTCTGGTATTTGGAAAGGAAAGGAGTAAGTTCTCTTGAGATGGTGTTTCTGCTTAATTTCTCGTGTCCTTGTGACTGTCATAAAATTCTTAACTATGAGTAATGTGTGACGTATTTATTATTGGGTATTAGTCTGGTATTTTCTCATTGCTCTATGTTCTTGTAAGGATGGAAAGTTTTTACTTCTCACATGAGTAAAACCTATTCTTTTAACTCGCTGTAATGTTCATTCATCTCTTAAGATGATGATTGTCTTTTAAATAAATAATATTTTTGAATAAAACAATTTGTATTTGCGTATATTTATATCTGCATAAAGGGCTGATTTTTACCTTTGATTTCTTTTAAATATTTTCATAATTTTACTTGTTATATTTATAACTCTCATCATTCCAAAACATCAGTAGTAACCACTTTTTTGGCAAATTGATTTCATTTGCATTTTCCTATCATTATTATTGATTGAAAAAAATATTAATATAGTATTTTCCTTTGTTTTGGTTTGCAGAATAACGTTTTTACGTGGAGAAAATACTTTGTTATTTATTTAGGTCGGGAATTTGAGACACGCATCAGGGAATTGGCCGGGAATTTAATGAGTTTAAATTAATAGACACCCTGACGTACTACTTACTATACGTAATATCTAGTGAAATATTTAGAATTTATTGTAGGAATGAATGCTTCCTTGACAGCCAAACAGTGACAGAGTTTAAGATTTTGTTTACTTTTTTTTTAATGTCGACAAACGAATTTTTTTCGTGAAAGCGAAAACCTTTTTTTTATCGAAAAAAAACAACGTTTTTTTGAAAACGAGTAAAAAGCAACTTTTTTTCGAAGAAGAGAAAAACGAAAAATAATGTTTTCGAAAATCGACAACGATTTTTTTTCGAAATTGGCCATCCCTAATTTATACTCCTCAAATTCACATCCCTACGACACCAAAAAGCGATTCTTTTCTCCCTTACCCTCAAATGATTCATCCGTCAACCAAACAGATTCAACGTGCAGTCACGCGCACTCAAGTTACTCACACTCCCAACACCAATTCCAATCCACCGGCTTTAATAATTCAGTTTCATCTAAACTAGCCAAGATCATATAATTTCTGCATTACCACTTCGAGGTGCTGTCGTCTGATCCAGATACCAGATCAGTTTTTCCTACAAGCCGAGATTAGTGTTTTTAGCACCCTCTGAATCTTAGAAACATCTTAGTCTGTACTAACCTTTCTTCCTAATTATCTTCAGTTCCCACCTACAAATGTAACAGGACTTGATATACGCCTGTCCCATGCTTATTATGTCTCCAATTATCTCAATCAGCACAGCCTATGACAACTTCACTCTACATTCGAAAGCAACCTCAAACGTCATATACAACTAATTCGCACAATCTGCCCGGCAGTCTATATGAGGCAGACAGGCGGTCACTTGAACCTCCGTGTCAGTAAACACTGCCACTCTCCCGTCACCAATAGAACCCAATTCCACAGTTTCTACACACAGGCAGTTCCACAGCACTAACTTCGATGTTAGTTTCCGTGTAGCTGTAATCCATACCCTATTCCCCCCCCCCCCCCCCCCACACACACACACAAACCCATCCACATGCTGGGAAGGAGCCTTTATCCATGTGTGTAGAGCAAAACCGAAACACGGTCTAAACTTACAGTAACCTTTTTCCCCTCCCTAGGTCCACATTTCCCCTCCAGCTCGACCTATTTTCTTCCGGTCTTTATTCCGTTATTCTTTCCTTTTCAATATCAGTACGATATATCTTCTAAATATTCCCACTGTTTTCTAATTACGTTTCTTATACTGACTTTCACTTTTCTGATAGGCTTGCAACCTACTCACTTTTCTGTGCGTTTCCCATTCTAAATTCGTTTTTCTCTGCTTTTTCCATATTGAATCCCACTTTCTTTAACTGTGTTTCCTGTACTGACTCCCAGTTATTATTATTATTATTTATTAAGTCGAAATATCTAGTTTGACAAATGTGAATTTGTGCACTTGGTCTTCCTCAGGAAACTACGGTACGTAAGTACAACCTGTTCCTACGAGGGTCATTTAAAAAGTTCGTGTCTCGACCCTCTTGCCATTGATTCCGAAACTTGAAATTTACTGTACATTTAGGGTATTGTTTTGTAAGTACCGTGGCCAAACATCAGTTCTGTAACTCTTCTGATTCTTTTTTGTAGGGTCATTTATAAGGCAAGGTGTCATGGAAATTGAGAAAATGAGTTACGGTCAATGATAAACAATCTCCGATTCTACCATAGTCTGTTTTTGGTCTCAGGCTCAGATTGATGTAACCAAGTTTCGTCCTCAGTGACAATTCAGGCTCAAAAGAGTTCCGGATCCTCTTGAAAAAGAGCGAAGTTAGCACTTACAACCCTGGCGCGGCATTATTTCTGCTCCTCTGATCCCAACATTCTCGGTATGCAACAACAACACACTTAACTCAGATCCAAATATTCAGGTAAAATGGAATGAATGCTTCCACGCGATATGTCATTTATGTCTGCTAGTGCTGTAATGGTGTAACGCCGATCTTCTTCAATCAATTGTTTCACACTGGATGTTTTTCTCAGTGATGGATGTTAATGGACGTCCAGAGCAGCTTGCGTTATCACACGACTGCCTTCCACAGGAGAATACACGATACCAGTTGTTAATGATGGAGTGTGCAGGAGCAGAATCTCCTTATGTCTGTACCAAGTCCTCATGAACCTGCTGCGGCGTAATTCTTTTCAGTCGGAGATACTTTATCACTGCCCGTAGCTCTCTTTTCTCCATTTCGCTGAGTGATGACACTTTGCCTTATAAATGTCGCTATAAAAAAGAAACAGAAGAGTTAGAGAACTGACCTTCGGCCACGTTACTTACAAAGCATTAACCTAAATATACAGCAAATTTCAAGTTTGGGGATCAATGGCAAGAGGGTCGGGACACGAACTTTTTGAATGTTCCTCGTAGGTTATGTGTACTTTATATTTCTTTATATACGGTATATTTACAGTGTGATAGATTTCAACCAGCAGACACCGAGGAATCCTGCAAGTTTGTTGGTCGAATTCTGTTACACGATGCAAATATCAGAAAAGTAAAAAATCTGAACAAAAACTCGAAACGTTATGTGGATTCACGTATATGAACTTTTGGTCAAAAGGTATTTTTATTATTTTGTCTTTGACTGCTGATTACGTAGGAAGTACTTTGGAGATCATTGTAGAGCTACTGCCAGTAAACATCCATATTATAATGGAGACCAAACTGGCAGCTTATAGAATCAGAGTGGCAGGAAAGTGGAAACAAAACCTCCGGAGCACATCGAAGAAAGATCTAAATGAGAAAACATGAGCCATGCAACCATCGTGAGATTGTCTACAGACGGATCTCGCTCTGAAAACAACACAGGAGCCGGAATATTTGGAACTCACCCCAAAATAAAAATTTCCTAGAGTTTGGGAAAATATACTACAATTTTCGAGCGAAAATCCTAGCAGTTCTTAACTGTCTGCATGCGAAAAGAGAGGATACAAGAAAAAACGTATCCTCATTCTCTTTGATAGCCAAGCATCTCTAAAAGCTATATCATCCTACCAAGCTAATTGTAAACTTGTTTGAGAATGCCGCAAAATCCTGGACAGCCTTTCTCGTAGAAAATTCGTCGAATTACAATCGATAGCAGGACACAGCGGTTTCCATTGGAATGAAGAAGCCGACCGTCTGGCTAAAGAAGGCTATCCAAGCCTTCAGCGGTCCAGAACTATACTGCGCAATCAGCAAATTTTAAAGCTGCAGTTCATCAATGGATCAAGGAGGAACACCGGAGACGATGTTCACCTTATGACAAAATCCCTAACACATTTATTTAGGCAGGGGACAAATCAGAATACTAACTGGACATGGTCTGTTCATGAAACATCTACAAACAATGGGACTATACCAAAACGAACCCCTCTGTCGACTGTGCGGATAGTTCATCGAAACTGCAAGACACATACTCCTCGACTGTTCAGCTCTTACGAGAAAGAGATATGAACTCTACGAGAGGCACAGTCCATTGGATACAGAACTCACTGACTTTGTTTCGTAAGTCCTAAAGCTTACAGAAGACCTAAAGCTAGAATAAGGTTAGCTCGGAGTGCACAAAAATCCTTATTGACTGAAGTGCCTACCTTGCTCCCTAAAGAATCAATCAATCACGTAGGAAGTAAATGATACATGTTAGTAGTTAAGTCTCTCTCTCTCTCTTTCTCTCATACACACACACACACACACACACACACAGAGAGAGAGAGAGATAGAGAAAGGTGGCATAAAGTGGTGACATGATAATCATAAAAAGGACAAAGAGGTGTAATGATAATGAGCGGCCATGTTGCCAACTTATCTGATATTTTTACGTTTGTGTAAATTAAATGAAAAAAACTAAATTTTGTTTATCTACTAACGCAAAACTTGATAACCAATACTCGGGACAAGATTCTTGTTTTTACTTCCCTTAGTGTAACATGTATTCTTCTCTTCCTAACTGTACATATTAATTGTTTGTATTTCTGTATTGTTTCTACAGGATAGCAGCTGTGAAATGCCTTATGACTCTAGCACTAGTACATGATAAAGCTGATCCAAATGACAGAGTTCTAAGGTCCAAAGTTGCAAACATTTTTATACATATTTTGCCTGGAATTCTGTCGGCATTGAGTCAAACCATTACTGGAGATATTACACAAGGGCATGAAGTAGTTGTGGTAAGCATATGCGTGAATGTTGCAATTTTATATACATATGATGTTAATTCGGTAAGTTCTCGGCCTAACACAGAGATTGCGCTAGTAGTTCAAAATAATGATTATGCATGTGAAATATGTTCTGGTAGATGGTATGCCGTGAAGTTTCAAAAATGTGTGTTTAGGTGTTTATTTGTTGTGATGGAAATTAGTAATAAAGTTATGACATTTCTTGATATTTCATGAAAAATTGATAAAACCGATATTCGAGCAGTAATAAAATATTTTGTTATGAAAGGTTTGACCCCAACAGATATGAAGAAGGAACTAGATTTCACATTAAACGAATCTTCTCCATCGTTTTCGACAGTAAAGAAGTTGGCAACTAAATTTAAACGAGGTCGAACTTCCATTTTGATGGTGTACGTTCAGAACGCCTTAAAACCGTCACGACCAAAGAAACCATCGCAAAAATCCACAACGGATGTATTAAATGTTCAACGATTGAAGGTACGTGAGTTGCTGACATTACAAATATCTCGTTAGACCGTGTTCACAATATCTTACACCAATATTTGGATATGAGGAAGCCGTGAGCGCGGTGGGTGACGCGTTTGTTAACTGTCGACCAGAAACACATTAGAATAAACATTTCTCAGGAGCGTTTGAGTATGTTTAAACGCAATTCAACCGATTGTTTTGCGACGTTACATTACTGTTGGTGAAACATGGATTCACCGTTACACGCCAGAGACAAAACAACAGTCTAAGCGGTGGATGGAAGTGCTCCGAAGAAGGCGAAATTTGTTTCATCAACTGGAAAATTCATGACCATTGTTTTTGGTATGCTCATGGTGTAGTGCCCATAGACTACCTAGAAAAGGCAAAACAATCACCGGAGACTATTATACATCATTGCTGGAGCAACTAAAGGATGTCATAAGGCCAAACGTCCACATTTTGTTGAGAAGAAAACCTGACTTGGCCCCTGCAGACTTCCACCTTTTTCGCACTTTGCAAAACTTCTTCATGGTAAGAACTTTGATGATGTAGAGGCCGTGCAAATTGCCTTACGTGAGTTCTTCAACTCCAAACCTAAGGAGTTTTATCGGCGTGGGATTCATCTTCTACCGGAAAGATGGCAAGAAGTTATTGATCATGATGGTAATTAACTGATTATACACAGTCCTAGGTGAGTTTCATTTTGTGTTGTTCGCACTTCCATGTGCACACCAAAAACGGGTAGAACTTTTGCACGTACCTAATATTTTGGAATGTACAAAACCAGAACTTGTGTGAAAATGCTTAAGATATTAAGAAATAGTTATGTTTGTGTAATCCGGTTTTATTCGTGTGTGAGCTATTCGATGTTCTACTAGAAGATTACACTTAGTCTTGAAACATGGAAAGCTTCGTTTGGAGTTTGTACTATCGGTGCTCACTTCCAACATCTGTTTTGCAATTGAAACGTCATTGCAGCAAACCTATACCTGCATTCCATGACGTTATGGTAACTGGATAAGTCTCTTCTTAATTTCAACTAGTTCATTCCCCTTTGAATTAGGTCAGTTTGTGACTATGTTCGCATTAGTTCCGGCTTCTTAATATTGCTGTTAAGTGTGTTGTGTACGATAAATTATGTGGTCTGTTTGCTAACTATGCAAACAAGGCTTATCCTTTGCTCTGACAAAATGTTTTGTTCACGTAAGTACATTTGTGGATAATACAGATCTTGTTAATATTTTATTACTTCACCCTGATATACAAACCTTATTATAGTCATGTCTCAAAATATACAAAAAATATATTAATTGACGCACTTGAAGAATTAGAAATGTTTTCAGAATGCGTGACGTCCTGTAGTTTTAGACACACGACGTCGCAGGAGCCAACCTTCCTATTTAATCTTACGAAGGAGAACGAGATAATTATAATGTCTGTTGGAATCCCGAAAACAAAGTAAAGGTTTAAGTTTGTTAATCTCTTACATATTAGTAAGTGTTTATTAGATTGAAATTGTTTTAATCATTGTACCCCGTGATCTTTTTCTTGATCTGAGCATACCGATAACGTTTCCTTAAGTTCCTCTAGATAGCTTGTTATGCGGCAATTGCTCTTTCCATATACAGTGTGATAGTTAATAACACCGACAAACTTAGGAAGATTATTATTCACGTGGAAACAAGAAAAGAAGTTCCTTTGAAAAAAAAAAAAATAAATAAAACGTGTAGTTTCGGAGTACAGGCGCTTGACGTTATAGCACCATCGCCATAACTGACGTCATATCTGGATCAATAATGACATAAGGAGCTGTCCCCCCCTCCCCACTTAGCATATCTGTCGGTTTAACAGATTACAATCGAAGTAGTACCCAATACATCCATTTGAGCAACATTTACGATTGATGAATGCAGCTTTTACGGTATCTCTATGCTTGCCCTATTAAACCATATTTATTCCACAACAAGGAAATCCTTACGTTGTGAAACCTGCTTATGCGACACCCTCTTAATCGGAAGCATTGCTCAAATTGATGTATTGGTTACTACTTCGATTGTTATTTGCTAAGTCGACATCGCTTACTTCATTATTTGTAGAGATATGAAACCATTTGTGACCATGCCGCCGTTATTCTGAGCGCCTGTAGCTCCGAAACTACACGTGTTTCGAAATTTCTTCAAAGGAAGATTTTTTTTCTTTCTTGTTTTGATGTGAATAATCACCTCCCGAAGTTTGTCATTGTTATTCGTTAATACCCTGTATACCGTACTGTTTGTAAGATTTGTAACATGATAAGGTTCGAAGATATTTTATTGTTTCCTTTATAGACTTTCTTTTATGTTTATGGTAATGTGCCTGGCGCTATGTTGATGTACATTTTTTTTTTTTTTAGGTATCTCTGCAGGCATGGGGTCGAATTGTGACTTTAGTAATGGAAGAAGAGCTAGCAGACTTTTCAGAGTTTAGTGTAAATGAAGACGCTACTGATGAACCTATTGCATTGTCAGAAGGATATAATATTGAAAAATATATAGAACACTTCAAACCAAAGAGAAGAACCATCAAGTGGTATAAAACTGTTGATCAGAAGCTGATACCAGTTGTTACTTCTATTTGTTCGTGTCAGCAACATTCTCATTGGAAAGTTCGCTTTGAACTAGCATCTGTTTCATCATTGATATTATTAAATTGTTCAAGGTAACGTCTTGTAAAGGGTGTAAAGAAACAAAGTTTATTTTGTTTTAATAACTTTTTGTTTATTTACATACTATACTTGTTTATGCAGAATGCTTTAGTTGGGAAAAAAATGTTTGGGGTAGCTCACCTTCATTTCAAAAGTGCCCAAATCGGTTGATACTGTACGTTTCTTCCGCTGGTTTCCGGCTTGCGGCATGCTGTCTCGTTCGCTGATCGCCTTCCTGCCCTCAGCTATGACTTCTCATAAGGAACTGCGTTGAATTCCTTTACTGGAGGCCCAACACTGCTGAAAAAGATAAGTGCACTGGATCGATCCACAAGTAATGAATTTCTTTTGTCGGTCATTATTTCATTCATTACACTAAATGCTCTCTCGCATTCAGAAGTTGATATTGGAATAGTGTCAATAGTTCTTAACATTGGTTTAAAATCCGCAAGGCAATAATTACTGGTATGCTCACGAAACTAGTATTCTTGCCCAACATTACTAAGGCTCCATCAGCAGTAGAAGCAACTGAGTTAAAAAAAAAAAATACTTTTAATTCATTCCATGCGATCTTAAATTAGTTAAATTTGCATCTTTTATGGCTGCGGCTGTAGTGTGATTAAGTTCCAGAACATCCCAGGGAAAAAAAAAACAAAAAAAAAAAAACAGAATTTTCTGAAAATGCACACCTTAAACAGATTACAAACACAGAATTTTTGCTAACTGTAGTAGATTCATCTACAAGAACACCAATTTTGATGTTATTTTTTAACCATTGTTTCCGCAATTTTCTTTCTCATTTCTTTCGCTATGTGGTCAGTTATGTTTGCACAACTGAAATTTAAAAGCAAAACTCTACCCATATCTAATCCATTTATTTCCTGTAATTCTATATCACAAGGAAAATCACTGTAGGGTCTATTTTGTATGGCAATTTTGTACGCTGTACAGAAAATCCTCTCTGTGGTGTCCAATTGTTTAGCATTTATTTGTCTACTGACACTTCTAGTTTTTGTTTGTGTGATTCACTTTTAATGGATTAACAATTTTTGTGAGAAATGGAATTTATGTTCGTGATCTTTTTTCTGAGACTTTATGTTGCTTCGTTTTATCATCACCATTAAAAGTAACCTTGCAATCAATCTACTTCTTTGAAAACTTAATGCCTATTCCTGTGTATGTATCCATCTCTACTTGACTGATTTCACGGCAAAAATTACATACAGCCTAATAATTTATTTTCTACGTCTAACTGTTTTGAAATATCTATACTGATCTTCACGCTAACACTCTGGAAACAACGCCGAAGTACTTGCCTCTTTAATATTGCTAGTGTTACAAGCGTCTGAAAGTGTCGCATCAGCATCACCGGTACCATGTGGAGACAGTTCTAAACAATTTTTCTTCTTATCTGAGTTTTCTTCTTCGTCCGGATTAGGTCTTTTGGTTAGCCACTTCATTAAACTCCTATTGAAACAATGAGACTACTATACCTTTCAATTACTATTAATTCCTCAACAAAAACCTCGCATAAACAAAGACGGGCAATGTCACAGGTTGCAAGGAAACAACAGCATGGTGACAGTCGACAGCATGCTTCACGCTCTGAAATCGGCAAACTTCGATTTATCTTCGTATCTGTTCGTATTGCGCAGGGAGCCAACATCCAGACCCTCCCTCTCTCCTCCGCTGCGTGTCAATGGCCATCAGTTCTTGAATCCACATGGCCAGCATTATTTGGATTGCGAATTCCCGATTTTTTAAAAATAGAATATTACATACAAAATTTGAATCTATATTTTCCGGAATGCAGCTCAGGTGAGTTCTGGCTCAACTAAAGTACTGCTTATGCAGTACATTTAAAAAGACAGTATAAAAGTAAATAATAAAGGTAAGAAAGACTGAGGGCACTTGTATGAAAATATAAATAGCACAAGTAACCACTGTAAAACAAACAAAGTTTCAAGGACGAGAAATTCTTTAGAGTAGGTATTTCAAAAATAGAACTAGCGCAAGTAATATTAGTACACGCAAATTAGGATTTTTAGAAGGTATAATGTATAAAGTTTTCATATTTGGATGTAAACTCTCCATGGGAGAGGGATTCAAGATTCTGAGTTCCCACCAAGGTAGGCGCAAGGCCCTTTGTCATTAAAAAAAAAACTTCCAGAGGGCATTCTACGCTAGTTTTTTTTTTTTTTTGAACCATTTTTACGACGACAATAATAAAGAAAACCAAAAGTATTCATCAGAAAATTCTGCGTAAAGCATGTCCTATGGGCCATTTGGTTAATTCCCACCCAACTCCCACAAATGTCGTTGGAAATTCGAACGTCAGGGTAGCTTGGACCGCCCAACTAAAAATAGAGCCCGTGCGGGTTTTCACGGTGAATATCTCGGAATCGGCTGGTTTTGTGACTGTAAGATAAATTGAATCTCATGGAACTTGTAAAGCGGAATATCTCCTATAACAGGCGTGGCCAATTTCTTTCTATATGAGAGCCAATGATGAGCGGTAGCGTCACGGGCCGCGTACTCTTAGAACTTAAATAAAATAAACTCTTAATTTTTTTCAAGGCAGTAGTTATGTGTATTCAATTACTAGCTTTGTTAAATGATTTTACTACTGGGAAAACAATATTAAATACTTGATTGTAAATATAAGTTGTTAAATTTCATTATACGGGGTATATCACAATTTAATATAGTTTTTATCTTGCCCCGGGCCGCACAAAATTACATTACGAGCCGCATGCGGCTTGCAGTTGCCCATGCCTGTTCTATAAGATACATGTGAAGACATTTATACTGCTTACGTTAATTTTGTTCCTAAATATTATGGCCAAAGAGTGATAGGAAGGATATATGTAAATGTCCACCTTTTAAGTATTCTGAAAATTTCTTGATTGTGTGTATAATCGCTAAACATTCTAATTCTGTGATCGTATAGGCCTTTACATTATTACGAAGGAGACAACATATAAACTATATTATTTGATCTTCGTCGGGATTTGCTTGTCCTGACTATCCCGATATCCCAATGAAGCGTCAACAATAATATAAAAAGATAGGTTAACGTCTGGTTGTCTTAGATTTGCTGTGTTGATTATCCTATTTTATAATTCTTTAATCCTTCAGGAGAAGCGTCCGATCTAAACGACCATGTGATACATATTTATTACCATAAGTTCATGGTCACAACACGTACCTATCTCTCCAGCTAAATACCTTCAAGTGGACTCGTCCACTATAAATACTGATCAATTTCCCCGCTCTATTCTAATAATAAGTTCTACTGAGCGGCTGTCTCTCAGTGGTAAAGCGTTTGCTTAACATTCGGGAGGTCGTGAATTCAATTCCAGAGACCGACCATCTTGACGTAAGATCTTTCCAGGGTTCTCCCTGTCATATCAGAAAGATTGCGACTTCTTTAAAACATTTTCTTATATTGTTCTTACCTACTCGTGATGGTACACCTTCATATAAAATTTCATTTCTCGAGCTCGAACGGCGTGGAAAATGGTTTTTGGGCTGTTATTTTGAATTAAAAATGGCGACTTTTTCAAAATGTTTTAATATTTTCCAAATCACTCTTGATAATACAACTTTATGCCAAATTTCTTATCTCTAGCTCAAACGGTGGGGAAAATGGATTTTGGTAATATTTTCGGAACCTACCTAGTGTTGATAATGTACCTTCATACCAAATTTCATTTCAGTAGCCCCAGCGGTTTAGGTTATGTATTCTATACAACAATGGGTTTGGCGGTCATTTTGGATCCAAGGTTGCGACTTTTTCAAAATCTCGGAGTTTTTCCTTCATGCTAAATTCGGCGTTTCTAGCTCCAGTAGTTTGGCCTGGGAATTTTGATCAGTCAGTGAGTGAGTATCAGTTACCACTGGGTTTTATAGTGTGTGGACTCGCTGGGGGCGCTGCCCCCAGATCCCCTTAGTGGCCCCCTTTTTTCTAAGCAGAATTTGTGGGGCACTAGGCCCCCATGGTGCCGATCTTACCCCCGCCCCGGGGACTGTGCCGCCATAGGGGAGGTTTGCCCCATTTATTGTAACGCACTCGTGATGGTACACCTTTATACCAAATTTCGTTTCTCTAGTTTCAGTGGTTTGAAAAATGAGTTTAGGCGGCCATTTTGGATCCAAGATGGAGACTTTTTCAAAACGTTGTAATATTTTCTTTAACTGCTCGTGATAATATACATCTTTATGCCAAACTTCATATCTCTTGTTCAAATGGTGTGGAAAATTTATTTTTGGGTTCCGCTATTTTGAACCAAGATGGCGACTTTGGATACATTTTATAATATTTTCGTAACCTAATAGTGATGATGTACTTTCTTACCGAATTTCGTTCCATCTGCTCCAGCGGTTTAGGCTGTGTATTCTGTACCAGGTGCGTAAATATGAAACCGGAATTTATGTACAGAAAAGACACAGGGATTGGATGACAATGCTAAGACTATTTTATTCGAAGTATTGGCCATCGCTAGCGATACATTTCTCTCATCGTTCCGGCAATGTGTGGATGACAGACCAAAAGAACTGTGCCTCTTGTGCTGCAAACCAATCATCAAGCGATTTTCGTAAGATGTGAAGCGCTGGTCAGCAAGTGCGTGTCCCATGGATGCAAATAAGTGAAAATCGGAAGGCGCCAAGTCTGGTGAGTAAGCCGCATACGGAATAATTTTTCAGCCAAACGTTGCAATCGTTTCCTTGACCGGTTTTCGCTGTGTGGGAGGGTGTATTATCGTGAAGTACAATCACTTTATGTTGTCTTTGGTCATATTCTGGTCGTTTTTCACGAAAAGCTTGATGCAAATCGATCATTTGTTGTCGGTAACGTTGGGTATTAACGGTTTCGCCAGGTTTCAGCAGTTCATAATAGATCACTCCCTTCTGATCCCACCAAACACAAAGCATTGTCTTCCGCCCATAGCAATTTGGTCTTGCAGTCGATGTCGCCGGTTCTCCTGGAGTTACCCATGATCTTTTACGCTTAGGATTCTCGAAATAGATCCACTTTTCGTCACCAGTCACAATTCGATGGAGAAATGATTTCCTTTTGTACCTGGCGAGCAGAATTTCGCAAGTGGTTTTTCGGTTTTCCTGCTGTCGTTCAGTCAATGCATGTGGAACCAATTTTCCCACCTTCTGAATCTTGCCCATGGCTTTTAAACGTATAGAAACTGCTTCTTGTGTCACATTTAATTGATCCGCGAGTTGTTGCGTTTGAGCGTCATCCTCATCCAACAAAGCTTACAATTCGCTGTCTGCAAACTTTTTCGATGGTCTTCCACGTTCTTCGTTTCTCACGTCAAAATCGCCACTTTTAAATTTTGTAAGCCACGCATAGCACTGTGACTTAACAAGAGCATGATCACTGTAAGCTTCGACAAGCATGCGATGCGATTCTGCAGCAGTTTTCTTCAAATGGTAACAAAAAATCAATGGTAGGTACAAATTGCGACATGTTCAACGCTATTAATCACTACACTATGACATGAAACTTGTCTGGTTATGAGTTGCAAATCGTTATCAGCAGTCAAAACAAGGAAGTGGCGCCAAGGACGCAGTTTTACGGTAACCACAGTAACAGCTAACGCCGTCTATGCACAAATTCCGGTTTCATATTTACACACCTGGTTCAACAATGGGTTTGGCGGCCATTTTGGATCTAAGATGGCGACTTTGGATACATTTTGTAATATTTTCTTTATCTACTAATGATCATGCACCTTCATACCAAATTTCGTGTCTCTAGCTCGAACGGTGTAGAAAATGGATTTTTGGGGTCCGCTCTTTTGGGTCCAAGATGGCGTCTTTGGAGACATTTAGTAATATTTTCGCAACGTACTAGTGATAATGTACTTTCATATCAAATTTCACTTCAGTAACCCCAGCGGCTTAGGCTGTGTATTCTAAACAAGAATGGGTTTGGTGGCCATTTTGGATCCAAGATGGTGACTTTTTCAAAATGTCAGATTTTTTTCTTTACCTACTCTTGTTCTTCTTCTAGCTTGACTTGGAATTTTGATGAGTGAGTGAGTCAGTCAGTGACAGTGGGGTTTTATAGTATGTGGACTCGCTTCGCTGAGGGCGCTGACCTCGGGAGTTTTGGGTGGCGCGTCCCCTTTATTATAACCAGAATCTGAGAGACTGCACCGCAATTGTGTCGAAATGCCCCTTCCCAGGGGGCTGCGCCCCCATATGGTTGATTTGTCCCATTTATTGTAACCTACTCGTGATGATACACGGGCGGCCCTTTTAGGTTTAAGTTGGCGACATATTTAACTTTTTCTTATATTGTCGTAAAATACTCGTGATGGTACACCTTCATATAAAATTTCATTTCCCTAGGTCGAACAGTGTGGAAAATGGATTTTTGGGCGGCCATTTTGAAGCCTAGATGGCAACTTTTTCAAAATGTTGTAATATTTTCCTTAACTACTCGTGATAATAAACCTTTATGCCAAATTTGTTATATCTCGCTTAAACGGTATGGAAAATGGATTTTTGGGTCCGCCATTTTAGATTCAAGATAGCATATTTGGATACATTTTCTAATATTTCCTTAATCTATACACCTTCATACCAAATTTGATGTTTCCAGTTCCAGCGGTTTAGGCTCTGTATTCTATACGATGGGTTTGACGGCCATTTTGGATCCAGGTTGTCGACTTTTTAAAAATATTATAATTTTCTTATCCTACTAGTGAGGTACCTTCATACCAAATTTCGTGTCTAGCTCAAACGGTGTTGAAATGGATTTTTGGGATCCGCCATTTTGGAATCAAGATGGCACCTTTGAAGGTATTTGCTAATATTTTCGTAACCTAGTGGTGATGATGTACCTTCATACCAAATTTCATTTCGCTAGCCCGAGCTTTTTAGGCTGTGTATTCTATACAATGGTTTTGCGGCTATTTTGGATCCAAGATTGCGACTTTTTCAAAATGTCTAATTTTTCCTTTACTTACTCTTGGTGATAAACCTTCATACTAAATTTGGTGTTTCTAGCTCCAGTAGTTTTGCCTGGGAATTTTGGTCCGTCAGGCAGTGATCATGGGATTATATGCACTCGCTTTGCTTCACCGGGGGAGCCACACCCAACTCCCCGTGGGAGTTGCGCTCCCATCTTGGGGGTTTGGGAGGGGTTCCGCTCCCTTTACCTTAACCAGACTCTTCGAGGTACTGTTCTTCCTTGGTGCCGGTCTCCCCCCCCCCCCCCCCCCCCCCCCGAATGGATGCGTTCCCATAGGGGAGGTTTTCCCCATTTATTGTAACCTACTTGTGATGGTACCCTTTCATACCAAATTTCATTTTTCTAGCTTCAGTGGTTTGAAAAATGGGTTTTCGGGCGGCCATTTTGGATTAAAGTGCAACTTTTAAAACTTTTTTTTAAATATTGTTGTGACCTACTTGTGATGCTTTTCAATATACTATAGAGCCCCATGGTCACTGACTGACTCACTAACTTACTGATCATCAAAATTCCTAGGTCAAACTACTGGAACTAGAAACCTATCGACAATAGTGGTTTAAATTATTAGGAGTTCCTTCCTACAGAAGGGGTAAAATTATTCTCAATGTTTCTTTTGTTGCGGATAATGATGAGTGGAGGGAAAAGTAACATTCGAGGTTAGTGAGCATTGCCACTCTCCTAGGGTTTTTGCAAAGGTTGCTGGGATTGGTATCGACTGTGCAATCGACAGCTGAAGGTAGGCCAATCTTTTGAGTGTAGAAGCATGGAAAAGAACTTAACTATTGTTCCCAGAGCTAAACTTAAGACTACACCTCATGTTAAGTTACATGCTTTTGCTGGTGCAGAGTCTTATAGGGTAAAACGATCGCAGAATATCTTCTTGGATATACGAGGGTTTACTTTTGAGATTAAAATTTTTGTTATTGATGGTCTTAGAACTAGCCTTCTGTTGTGTATGCTGTTTATAAATGATTATAAATAGCAATTGGATGCCAGTACGAGTTCACTGTTGTTAACTAGTCCTAACGAACTAGTAGTAGTAGTGGTACCGTTTTCCGAACTTAAGGCAGACGTATGTGCCTTAGATAACGTTTCTATGAATATTTTATCTCGGAGTCAGACATAAATCTGTTGAAGAACGTCAAGCTTTCACTTGTGAGATAAGGAATAAGAGAATTCTTAAATTATAGATTTCTCTTTTCGCGGCCAGCTAAAGTAGAACCTATACGGATTCTCCTCACTGATGAAAAACCAGTTTTCGCTTAAAAAAAAAAAAAAAAAAGATCCTATTCCTTATTCGATGTGTGAGCCTTTTCGGCAATTATTAGGTAAATGCTCGAAGGGGAGTGATAGAAGAGGAACCTAGTTTTTATAATAATCCAATACACTTCGTTTTAAAGGCTGATAAACGAAGTATTAGGCCAGTTCTAGATATGCAGTTCATCAACTAAAAGATAATATCACTCGAGTACATTTGAACCCTTCCAGGAGATACTTCATCGACTTTTGAAGGTGATATGGTTCTCCTCAGTCGATTTAAAGGATGGTTATTGTTCTTTAACTTGACACCCAGACAGCTATTCTTGCACGGCCTTTACCTTTGAAGGGAGACAGTTTTGTTTTTAAGTTGTGCTTTGTTTCAGGCAGCGATGAACAAGCTGTTCCCTATGTCGACTAAAGTTTTTGTTATTATATACTGTACTTAGATGATGTATTGACTTTTTCAACCAGTGATGATGAGCATTTTCATGATCTCTCATCTGTGTTTGACACTTTCACTAAGGCCAACGTGTGTCTAAATTTTGAGAAGTGTTTTTTCTTATTGCATGAGATATCTTTCTCAGGGCATGTTTTGTCAAAGCGAGTGATTAAAGTCAATCCGAGATTAAATGAACCATAAAAAAGTTACCACTTCCAAAAATTAAGCGCCAACTTCGTAGATTTCTTAGCGTAGCCAATTGGCGGCGTAAACATATACTAAATTTCTCTTGTATGTCAGAGCCTTTAGTTGCCCTTCTTCGAAAGGAATCAAAATTTTCTTTTGGTCCTCTTGAAGTGAAAGCTTTTGAGAAAGTGAAGGAAGCTTTAATTTTTCTTTCCTGACCTGATTGAGCCAGATTTGAATTCTGATTTTCATATTTTTTCCGACGCATGTGAAATTTCTTGGCCGGCTATCTTGAACAATTCCAAGATGATGATTATGGAGTGATACCTTACGCAAGCCGGCGTATAAAACCAACTGAATTCTCGCTTTTCATGTTCCAGTTAGAACTCCTGGCGGTAGTATTTTTGTGTTCTAACTTCGCTAATTATATATTAGAACGGGCTGTCATAGTACATACGGATAATCGAATAAGGAAGTTCATTCAGCTTTATAAAACCACTCAACAAAACGATTACTATTGTCAGAGAATTAAAGATAAGTTAAATGATGGTAATAGTAACTATTGTTTCCATCTAGGATTACTGTACATGCGTGATGGTAGAGCTTGGCGTTTAATAATACCGAAATCCCAGTCTCCTAGAGTAGTCAGGAAAATTCACGAAGATGGGCATTTCGGTAAATGTTATGTATTTTGTTGTAAGTTATTTCATTGAAAGAACACGAAGCGTGACTTGGCTCGTTTCGTAAGAGATTGCCTTGAATGTGCAAAATTAAAGTAACCTCTCAGGTGCTGTTTCGCGAACCCTGTCATGTGTGTGCCTCTCGTCCTCATGAAAAATTATCTCTGAACTTGGTCGGCAAATTACCTTTCAGTTTTGCCTTTTCCTTTCTTTTTGCACTCTAACCTCTCAGGATTGCTGGACTAAAAAGCTTTTTTTTTTTTCAAAAAAATTCTTGTATTACTATCCTCATCTTCAAATCGTGATTTCTGATTAAGGTTCACAGTTAACATCGAAATTGTGGAAGGATTTTTGCACTTCATTAGGAATTCTTCTTGTTACCACCTGCCTGTACAATTCTAAGCTTTCCACAGTTGACAGGTACCACCGAGACCTGAACCGTCGTATTAGACGTTATTGTCACCAAGATCACAAGACTTGAAGTTATTGTTGAGAAGAAATTCAAGTCTTGTTAAATAATTCCGTCTCTACAATGACCGGATATACTCTGTCAGAACTCTTCCTGCTACTGATGCTTTGAAGGGGAGTGTATGATGTCCTGAAAAGTTGAAATCAATAGATGTTAAGTCTCATCAGCTTATGCTTCTAAACATTGAAATAAGTTCTAAGAAAAGGCTCCGTCCCTCAAATAAGGCAGGAACTTTAAAAGTTGGTGACTTGGTTTTTCTTCGAGCTAGAGAGTATAGCTCAGCTTTTACTTACTTACTCTTTGGCTTACAGTACTCGCAAACCCATCGCCGCAGTAACAAACGTTGGCCATAGGATTCTATCCTAGGCAGGATCAAGCCATCTCTTCTAATATTGTCCTTCCAACGACGACGTCTCGGTCTTCTTAACGGTCTTTTTCCCCACCCGAGCTACGTGACCTGTCCACCTGAGTCGTCTCGATTTCATTATTCTTACAACATCGGGTGAGTCGTACAGTCCGTGGAGTTCTTCAGTTTGCAGTTTCCTACATTCTCCAGTCACCTCGTCCAATTTCGGCCCGTATTTATTTCTCAAGACCGTATTTTCAAACACGTAATTTATGTTCATCTGCTAGGGTCGTACTCCAACTTTCGCAACCGTAAAGTATTACCGGCAGAATAACCGTTCTGTATATTTTCAATTTCAACTTCCTTGATGTTAATCACAAGGTTAATCATTTCGCAAGGTTACAGGTTAATCATTTCTGGACTGAATAGAAACATGCCAGACTTGGACGTTTTATAAGCCGGAACTATTATTGGGGTTTTCCATTCCTTTGGAAGTTCCGTTCTCCATATAGCACTTAACTGAGCTTTAGAACGAAAAATTAGCAAATACGTTAATGGCACAGAATCATTGTGTTCTTTTGATTGTTATAAAAGATGAAAAATTACAGATTTTAAATTAAAGCCATTAGCTTGCCTCTTGACTTACATTACTCTACCAATAGATGACTTTTCTGAACGAATATTATTTCCTTTAAGAAACATTCGACCTAACCAATAGTACAATTGTAAATTCAGTTAATAGGGTAAAGCCTTGTCGTACTATTGGTTTTAGATTCGGTTGGAATAGTTCTTGTTAAAATAGCTTTTACTACGTTGTAACTCATCAGTTATCATCAGTGCCTTCTTGATTAGCTAACCTAGTGAAACTGTGAATTTTTCTTTGAGAAAGATTTATCAAAATCCTGTATACATTCAAAAGGAATTAATATCATATCATCTAACCTTCTGAAACAACAATGTGTGATTTTATTACAATTACTAATGTCCGCATTACTGTTTCTTTTAAGGACATTAGAATTTTCCTTTGTATTCTTTCTTTAAACAGCTGATTTTATAGAAATGCAAGCAGACATTCTGGCATGTTTTATTTATAATTCGACACTTGGTTCGGTTTAATAAAGGTTTTTAAAATAATATAACCGAACTGAATGATTTCAATACTTAAACGTTTCTGTGACATATTGAAGTAGTAGTTAGTATATATTTAGGCATAATGTAGATTGTCGACTTGAAATTGATAGGGAAGGGGAAAGGATTTGGGAAGATATCTGCCAGGATCTATGTTGAAGGTGACATCCCGGCATTTGCCTGGCGTGACTGAGGAAAAAACCTAAGTTAGAATGGTCAGCCGTTGGGATCGAATCCACGATCTTCGAATGCTACGCCAACGCTCTACCACTGAGCTCATTCACGTTCTATTTTATCTGGTTTCTTATAATACTTAGCACGAACAAATGAGAGAATTGTCATATAATTCCTGACATTTTTCTTTACTTCGAACACACATTGTTTATGATTGTATACAGTGACATCTGGACATTAGTATGCCCTGTTTAGTTTATTGTGTTGGTAGTACTGACTGATTAGATGAGTCTAGATATGATTCAGAAAATATTTTACCCGAATGGTTTATGTACTAGCTCAGTATGTTTAGTTGATATTGTTTTTGTTTTTTTTTTTGTATATATTTGAGGATCGTAGGCAGTAAGACCTGGCCCTATCAGTAGAGATTTTCTCCCGAATAATAATAATGTTTATTATTGTTATTATTATTTACTCTTGGTGGGTTCTCTAGAGTCCTTCCCGGATATAATTCTAATTAATTGAGTTTGACATGGAATGAGGCTAGTTCCTGACTTTGACTCAATATGCGAACTTTGTACTGTGACTGTTCTAGTTATATAATAGACCCCTATTTGTTTTAGGGTCACTGATTTAACAATGCTAATTTTATTTCTTTACCCTTGCGCGAATGTATATAGTTTTTCATTATTTATCGATTATTCCGATAATAATTATTTTATCTCAACTAAAGGTGGGTCGTGACGGAGTGTTGATTTCAAAGTATTTTACTCCGACTTCAACAATACTCTGAGGTTTTTTGGCGTGCGTACTAGAACAAACAGTTTCTTATGCAATTTACTTCATCATTTCGCTTGAAGTGATGTGAGAAATTGTTAAATCAGTTGTCGTTTCACGTACTGTTATCCAAGATTAAGCAAGAAGTCGATCATCAAAAGTTCTGCATCCCGGATGGAGGAACATCCATATTGTTGCAGCTCGTGAACAGACATACTCAAGAAATCATGGAATGTATGTCTTATCGGTCTTCGGCCTAAGCCAAAGGTGCCAAAAGGCCATAAATAAAATTCAGTTCAATTCTTATCGGTCTTTTGACCTAATGAGTTACTAAAGCTCGATAATTATTTATAATTCCGATCCATCGGACTTGGACAGAAACTACAGCGTACGTAATTTGTAATAATCACATGCTTGAGATTGTCATCCTGTAAGTCTAGTGCCGTACATCGTGGTAACATTTCCAATTTCGCGAGGGTACAAAATTTCTTTGAGCTAATAGGTTAATGATACTTCACTGATTCGACTATCCTTTTGCTTGATGACTAAAATTAGAATGTATATTTTTTTCTGTATTTTTATCCTGTGACAGTAATTTTTGTGGTGAATTTTTAATTCGTATGTTTCGATACCAAGATGCCTATGAATATAGTCAGTTCTTCGCACTAAATGATAAAACAAAATGTGTTCAAAAGAGCGGTACTTATTTTCTTGATGTTCCTATATCTAAAAACTAGTTTATTTATAAACGTACTCGACTTCAAAAACGCGAATGTTTTGTCTCAATGCGATAGAAAACCACTTCTTTACCCTGTTGAGAAACTGTTTCTTAACGACGTAATGTAATGAAAGCTAATGCTTTTCTGCTATCACCACAACCGTTTCGTGTACCAAGTAATAGAATATATATGTACCAACGATACGAGGATAATTCCACAAGTTTCCGGCCTGGCATTCAAAAAACGCGCCAATTTTAATGAGCTATTAATGACATGTAGTAAAATCTATGGATAGTATATTTTACCAATTGCAACTTTCTATCTGCGTCAGTTCGTTTGAATCGGTCGTTGAGCGCTCAGTTACTAAAATGTTTAAAATTGAGTATCGCTGTATGATAAAGTTTCTGACTAAAGAAGGTCTTTCTCCACAAGGAATCAAAGAATGATTGGTGGTGTTTACGGAGAAGCCTCTCCATCATATCCTCTCCCTTCCATCCCCACCTAGAAAGAGAGTCAGTTGAAGATGAACCTCGGCGATGGTCGGCCAGTCGAAGTGACGACGGAAGAAAATGTGTCTTTTGTCGAAGAGGAAGTGCTCGAAGACAGACGATTTAAGCTGAAGGAAATCTCAGCGAGGTTGGGGCTTTCTGTGACAACCGTATTTAGAATTATCCATAATAAACTTCTCATGAAGAAGGTTAGTGCATGATGGGTGCCACGACTTCTCTCTTCCGTTCAAAAGGAGCACGTATGACATGTTCCCGCAAGTTTTTAGAGCTCTGCCTAGATAATGAGAATAAAGTTTTGGAATCCATTGTTACCGGGGATAGAACAATGGTTCTATACTACGATCCTCTTTCGAAAAGGGAGTAGATGGAGTGGCGTAAACCGACGAGAAAGGCGAAGGTCTCTCCCTCCGCCAAGAAGATCATGGCAACAATCTTCTGGGATTGCGAGGATATTCTCTTGATTGACTTTTAGGAAAGGAATACCATCGCGAATGAAACATACTATGCTTCACTACCACACCAACTCCTAGACGTCATTAAGGAAAGAGACGAGGCAAGCTGAGTCGCGGTATGATAATACTCCAGCCAATACGCCTGTTCTTGTCAAGACAGCAGTGGAGGACTGTAACTTCCAGGAGATTCCTCATCCGCCTTACAGTCCAGATTTAGTGCCGAGCGACTTTTACCTATTTTCCAAACTGAAGAAAAGCCTTCGAGGAAGAAAATTTTCGGATGACAATGAGGTAAAAGAAGAGTTTTGAGCCATTTTGCAGATAAAACTTCGAACTACTTTTTCACAGGTTTACAAATGCTAATTTAAAGATGTGAAAAGTACATTGAAGTAAAGGGTGACTATATTGAAAAGTAACACTGGCGTTTTCTTTCTTCTACTACCTCTAAAAGTTAGTCAGGCCGGAAACTTTTGGACTTGCTCTCGTATCCTATAAGCCCACCATCTTCGACGGACCTGTCAGTATGAACACCTGACTGATATATAATGCGAGGTAAACTAATGCTATGTTTTGTTTCATGTAAGTGCTTGGACAAACCTGAAATTGGAGATGATGATATCATCACCCTGATAACGGGATTTTTTCTGTTCCGACAATCACATTTGGATACCATTTTGACCGGTTTGATTACGTTTTAGGCTTTTCGTGCAGAGGATTAAAGTTTTCAACCAGACTTTAATAAGAGAAAATAGTTTTTCTTTTCATGTTTTATCTCAGATTTTATACTGTCCGCAGATTTTATATTTTTCGTAAGTGTCTGCGTACACAAACCTATAGCCGTGATACAAAAATACCCGCCATTAGTCAATAGATGGAGATCAAAAATAAAAGAATAAGGAAAATGCACCAGTAATGGAGATTTTACGGACACTTTCCACCGTTATAATTTTTAACTCAAATATAGTTTAAATGTATTGATCAAATGCGAATGTTCCACGTTCTCCATTCTTTCTTCTAGTGATTTCTACCCATTACTTTCATCAACGTACACTGTTTGAGAGGAAATCGCGTTTTTTGTCTAACATTGTTTTTGTACCAGTGATGGACACGAAAAAAACCTGAATGTTCCAGTAATGGACATATTGTATAACTCAAAATAATTTAAATAATCATATTGCTGATGTTTCGAATATTAGTAGTAAACACGATTATATGTTTAATTCTATTCTTCGATTGTCTAATTGTTTCATGGAATTGCACTGAGTGATCATTCCGAAGATCGTGGGTTCGAAAACAGCTGTCGACCATCCTTACTGGGGTTTTAACCCCCCCCCCCCCCCCCTTAGTCATAACAGGTAAATGCCCTATTGGCACCTTCAACTTAGACTTGTCCGACTTCTTCCCACTTCCTTTCCTCTACCCTATCCCGGCCTAAGCCATAAATAGATTCCTTTTGGCCATAAAAATGCAAATTCTAACTTGCCATGAATAGTGTCCAGTATTAAAAAAAATCATTTCATTAATGGGCATCCCCGCGTCCATCATTGCAAAAATGGGTCCAAAAAATTTCCTGACAAACTTATGGTTATGAAGAGTACATAATTTTTCCCAAGTTGAAATAAAACAACTAACAGAATTATGATTTCGCCCTCGGAGTTGCGCAGAGTTTAGTGCGCTCGCGCTCATTTTCTGCGCGCGTGTTCACGAGTTCAATTTCCGCAGAGAGCTATTGAGCGGAGCCCACTTTACCAAAACTGTAAGTCTCGTGCTTAGAAGCTCACCAGCTCGCTTAGGACATTAATAACGACTCAATCAATCAAGGATTTTGATTTTAACCTAGTAATTAATAGTGTGTGTCCATAATTGGACTAAAACTGTCTTTGGCGTACCGGTAATGGACATCCCCTGCTTTACATAACAGATCTAAGTTATAATTGGTTCGGTCATTTAAATACTCGAAACCAAGACAGTTAATTAAGAACAACAAAAGTATTCGTTATTGTAAATTCGTAACTAAAAACCGAAATCTCTCACTTCAATCATTTGTTTAAAAGAATGCATGGAAGAGTAGGAGGTGCAACCATGGACCGAACTTCATCATCAAGTTAGAAATATCAGATGATACCAATGACGAGCGAATAATATTCATTGGCATCAGAACATACTATATTAAATTTTTCCATGTAGGTAAAATGATTACCGCCCTTAGAAAAACCACATTTTACAACTTTTCTCCTCACTGTCCATTACTGCTGTGTTTACTTTACCCGTTTTGAACTATTAACATGTAAATGATATAACTATTTACAAAATAAATATTTTTGACAGATGTCAAGCAACCTATGCAGAATCACTTCAAATGGATTGGCCTAGTTCTGCTATTTTGAAGGTAGTATGTGCTGTAGAAGTTTAAAAAATGATGTAAAATTTACATTTATATTTATTTACTCCATTACTCAAGTACATTGGTATATGGAGGTTTCAGAACAATGCGCTAAAACCTCGTTTATCCAAAATAATTAAAGAAAAGAACAAAAACATACACACAATTTTTCGACTGTTTCAAAATACCTGTACATCGTATACAAGTGAGCGCGTATAATTAATTCTGCGCAATGTTGTGCTGTTTTTCCCCTCCATTTATTAATATAAATGTTGCGTTTTGTAAAATAAACTATTTTGTTACTGTATTTTTGTATTCGCATGCGCTTTTAACGTGAAAATCGTATATCTGATATATTCGGAATTTCGTTTACCTAAAGTGGATCCGGTCCTATTAAGTCCGGATAAACGAGGTTTTAGTGTATTTACATAGAAATAGGCTTTACACCGTAGAAATGTTTTACGCGTTTTAAGCTATGAAGTATGTGCATCGTAGTCAGATGCAAAAATTGCAAAGTTAAGTATTTTGAACTTGACTAAGTTACTAGTTCGTTGTGTTGTTATGTTCCAGCAAAGTATCTAAGAAAGGAAGCTGGTTTAATTCACTTCACCTTTCATTTTAATTTAGAAGAGGATTTTTTTTTTTTTTTTTTTTTCATTTCTGAAAGACGATTTTTGGGTTTCTAGAAGAGTACCCGCTAGTACAGGAACACAATACAACAAACTAGTGATTTACCAAATCAAAGTAATCACCTTATAATTTTCGCATCTGGCTACACTATATATACTGCCTTAAATTTCACATCAACCAAACGGGATCTTATTTTCCCGCTTACTCCGTCCGTCCGTATATCCCTCCCAAAATATATTTCTCAGGAAACACAAGATAGATGGTTGATGTGTCCTTGTAAAGATTTGGGCTAGACAAGCTTAGAGCCACCTGTTCAGTCTTGATTGGTGCAGTGGATCAATGTTGCAAACTCATTCTTTTTAAATTTAATTTTTCCAATTTCTTCCATTCCGTTGGGTCTAGAACGTTTTGGTGCAGGACATTGCGGTGCACGGATGTTTCGGTGTGAAGACGTTTGGGTGCAAAGGATGGTTTGTGTAAGGGCGTATTGGTGTATGAAAGTATTGATTTAAAATACTTTGTTATGTTCAAATGCAATTTGTGTATCATCACAAAGAAAAATATATAGTGCAGTAATTATTTTAATGAGCGAAGTAGTCTACAACTTCTTCTAGTCTATAATCTATAGGAGTACCCTGCGTATTAGGTGAAGGATTAAAATATCGCCTATCGCGAAAGGATGTAAAGTAGGGTGTAATTAACATTAAGCCTTGTGTCTCTGATTCTTAATTAATAATAAACGATGGCAGTGCTATAGCTAAGTATGATTAAAAGTGAAGATTTTATATTTGATACTTAACAAGTTTGTTTTCTACTTTCTATCTTGGTAAGTCTTTAGTTTGTAGTGTCCGAAAGTGAAATTTTAATTGGAAGAATTTTCCATCATAGAAAACTTGACTGGTGTCAATGTTCATGGCAGGGGGAGATGGAGCAGTATTGGCCTTAATGTAAACATATAGAAGTGATTTTTTAATTAGAACTGGCCTGTGATTCGTGGAGAGAAGAAACCTAAAATGAACTTTTAGTTGGATCGGTTCTGTTATTGGTGGATATAAGTGAACAGTAAATTACGCAAACTGTTACGTTACAGCAGTTGTTGTAGTCATTGTTTTACTCATAGTTTAGGGAGGTAAAGTCTCCTATCAAAGTTTTGATTTTTCCCTCAAAAAATTCTTTCTTACTCAGATTTTTATAGTTCTACAACGCATGGAATCAGAACTGGGAATGTTTGTTAAATTTAATATTTATTACACTAAAACCTTGTTTATCCGAACTTAATGGGACCGGACTCGTTCCGGATAAACCAGATTTACATTTTTTTCATGTTATAAGCGCCTGCCAGTACAAAAATAGTTTACCGTTATTATTGAGGAGTATGGTACAGGTAAATGGTAAATATACTAAAACACTGCACATTTACACTACGGGGAATTAATTAAATGCCCTAATTGTATACTATGAACTTCGAAAGTGACAAAATATTACATTATATTTTTTTCGAAAATCGTTCCGGATGAACAAGTTATGGATAAACGAGGGTTCCTTTTATCTCAAAATTTATTTGAAGAGCAGAGATTCTCAAATTAACCTCGTTCGGTTAGTTCTAGTTGTTCCGGTTTTTAACCGGTTTCAAACGTAGCCGGGATGTGGTTTCAAATAAAGTGTAGCCGCAGATAGCAGTGAGAATAAGTGCATTATGTTAGATGGATCATTTTAGCCTTGAAATTTTGTTTTGCACAAGGTGAAAAGAAATATTGCTAAGTTGTGTTTAAAACGAAAGCCAACTCATCCATGATAAAATGGTTAATTTCTATCCTGCGTTGTATCTGTAATAATTAAGACAACACCTCACCCCCGATCACTTGATTGCATCGATGTTATTGCCCTCAGAAGCTTCAGAGGAGTTGAGCTCAAGACAAATGAAAAAAAAAAAAAAATCAAAATTGGTATCAAAAGTCACCTTTTAATTGCCTCATTAAAATGAGAGTGAAGATAAGAGTGCACATTTAGAGAATGCATATTACAATATAATATACGATCAGTGGGGTAGAGGCAGACATTATAATCATTTTTCATCTTTAGCCTCATATTACTCGACTTTTTTGGAAACATATTACTCGACTATAAGGAAGGAGTGAGCATTCATATTTATACAAAGGTTGTCTGTATAATATTGTAAACCAGTTGTTTCTTCAGTTCATACAAGAAGTACCAGCAACGTTTTCCTGAAACCAGATGCATGTCAACATTTACCTCATGAGTTTGGGTGAATGTTGACACAGTTATGCTGTGTGTTTGCAAATTAATGACCAAGAGCACTATTTTAACAGCATTTTGCTTCAAGCTCCATGTTTCTATCTCAAATTGGAAATACCTAGCAGCCGTGGCTCAGTGGTAGAGCGTTGGCTTAGCCTTTGGGAGGTTGTGGGTTCAATCCCAGCGGCCGACCATCGTGACAGGTTTTTTCTTAGTCAGTCCAGGCAAATGGAAAGTTATAAATGAAATTTGAGTTCATTCTGGCAGTGTTAGCAGTAACAGTAAGTTTTAATATGTTGTGTGAAACTTTAAGCAAACAACTTGAAGAGGCCACTGAGTTACCAAGAAGATCAATTCGAGCGAGAAATATCATAAGATGAATCGCGGATCATCTAAACAATTTACTTAAAAATCAGTAAATCAGTCATTAAAAATTACTTTCTATTTTGTTTTAACTATGTTGAGCCATTGTATGCACACTGAAGTTAATAAAATAGGCTGACAAGACTTATACACTTGACTATTATATATAAAAAAATACAAGTAAGCTTTACGGTTTCGGTGTTCTATCAACACCTTCTTCACACAAAACACTAACTAACGCTATGCGAAATTATTATCCCAGCATTTGCCTGGGAAGTCTGAGGAAACACTCTGGAAAACCTTGTCAGGATGATCGGCGGTTGGGATCGATCCGAGGACCTCCGAAACCTAAGCTAATGATGGTCTAACATTCTCTTATTCGTTCGTTTCATAAGGCTATGACTAAGCAAGGCTTTTCTACCCCATTTCAGGCAAATATTTACATATAACACACAACGGGCAGTGAGTACCAAAGCATTATACCCTATGTACAAGGGGGTAAATTGATTTTGTGGTTGTTTATCTAGAAATGATATGTAGTGCCAATCTATTATGAACCGATACTCTAACATTTAATTCATAATGTAGGGTAAAGTGAAGTTTATGATGATGAAGAAACGTAATCTAAAAATTATAACAGGAATATAACGTGTGTGAAAGTGTTCAAACTTAAAAATAGATAGAGTTTTGAGCCAAGGACTTGTCATATGTGAGTGAAAGGTCCTTGCAACTATTTAGCTTCCTGCGCGTTGAGAGTGGGCACATGAAATTAGTATTAAACGTCATATGCATCTCGAATAATGAAAAAAATAATCTAACCTACCTTCGCTCTCTCGCCATTATGTCAAAGAATTTTGTGGCAAAGTACATGCCATTGATAATATGAAATGACGCCATTTGTAGTACATACTACACATGGCGCCATGTTTGTATGTTTTGGTTCCATGGCGGACGTGTTTATATAAATAATCATTAAAATTATTATGATCACCGAAAGCAAATTCTTAAGTGGAAAATTTTATGGATTTTACCCGTGAAAGTTCCACTATGAAAATAAAAAGAAATTTATAAAACACCTGGCTCCAGTTACAAGTCTCTACCTCTTTCAGGCACGTGTTATTATACAAGAAATGTCTGCTGTAGCAAAATGAAGGTTTCAAACAATATGTGCGGAAAAATAAAAATCCATTTTTAAGATTCCCTGACTTTTCTTGATATTTGAAATTTTTTCATGAAATTCCTAGATTTTTTCAGTTCCTTTTACTTGTAAGCTGAATTCCCTGACTTTTTAGTTTTCCAGGTCACTGAGAATCATGCCTTACCAGTAGAGCTGTGCAACGAGCGGATTTCGAGCGCTCGAAATCCGAAGCCCGAAGCAGTCACGCTCCAAACGTGGAAGAACTGGCAAAAATCCACTTCGAGCGTGAATGGGTTTCGAGCGCTCGAAAATAATTCCAGAGCTCGAAACATTTTCGAGCGCTCGATCTATTCGAGCGGAGTGCCTGCTCGAATTACGTCATCAGATTACATTTTTGTCTTTATCTTCCTGTAACTGGTTAAAGGAGGTTCAATGTTGCCAACTAATCTAATAATAATAATGGGTTATCTAACAAAACCCTTTGAACTGGAGTAGACTATATACGAAACAAAAATTTGAGCTATATATACGAGGGTTGGTCAAAATATCTCAAATCAACAAAACTTCGCACAACTTAGTAATTGGACAAGACAAAGAACATAGAGTACGTCCGAAACCAAAATTTGTCCTATATATACGAGGGTTGGTCAAAATATCACAAATCCACAATGTAGAACGATATGGGTCCCATAACCGACCAACCTGACTATGCTACTGGGGTATCAAACATTTGTTGAAATATGATTAAAATTAAACGTACTTTTTAACCAATAACTGTTAATCAACGAATTAAAACAAAAATTAACATTCAAAACGCTTCTGTGTCCTTCTGGAGTGAATTTCTAATTTCAACATTTTAGTCTAGGAATCTATCCCAGAAATCATGGGAAAAATTCCACGAATTAGATTATTTTTAACAATTGCAATATTTTGCGCTGCCACCGTCTCATTTTTCTAATTTAAACACTTTAGCCTCGAGATCAAACTCTCGGCCCCTTGAAAGCCTCGGATATGAAATTTCACAAAAATCGGATAATTTCTAGAGATTATAACATTTTGCACTACAACCATTTTGGATTTCACATTTTATTATTTTTGGTCTCAAATTTGTAA
>JAGDQP010001500.1:51630-91731 GCA_022664845.1 Lepisma saccharinum
GATATGAAATTTCACAAAAATCGGATAATTTCTAGAGATTATAACATGTTGCACTACAACCATTTTGGATTTCACATTTTATTATTTTTGGTCTCAAATTTGTAATCACCGTCCCATGAAAGCCCCAAATGTATTTTTTCTCGAAAATCAAATGTTTTTTAACGATCAGAATATTTCACGCTCCCTCCATCTTCGATTTGAAAATTCAATATGTTTGGGCTGGAATTCGTAATCAGCGTCTTTCGGAGCACCCACTTATGAAATTTTACAAAATCTGATAACTTTTAAGAATGTATTACTTTTCGGGTTGCCGCCCTCTTGGATTTCAACATTTATGAAACAGGAATCGAACTCAGAGCCCCTTGAAAGACCCGGATATAAAATTTCAGGAAAATCAAAATATTTTAACAATTATCACATTTTGCTCTGCCGCCATATTGGATTTAAAAATTCAACATTTTTAGGCTCGGATTCGTAATCAGCGTTCTTCGGAACACCCACATATGGAATTTATCAGAACCCAATGGAGAAAGCAGCGTCGGCCATCCGCTGGGCCGACAACCCCAAAGGCAGCAAAAACCTTCCAGAAAAACGCTCATTTTGGCCAGCGTCGGCCCTACCATTTCCCGCCCAAACCCCGACAATTTCCCGACAGTCGGGCACCAGGCGTTTGCCGCCGTCGGCACAGCATGTGGCTATAAGAAACGGGTTTAGTTGGCCAAAACAAAGCATGAATGCTCTCTATTGGTATACACACAGTTAGTTTCATTTTATCTGTTGCTCTCATCATGATTTACGGTGTTAATTTTCCAACAGTAAATAATCCCAGTGGCTGCTGTTGGGTTGGAATACAGGAACGTTCTACACTTCTCGTTGGTAGCTCGTCGTCTTAACCCCTCATCCATGGATCCACGTTGTGAGATTGCTGCTCTTTTACGGTACCTGTATTAACAGACAGTCTATAATGGAGTTGCTACGCGTTGTTCATCATCATGTACAAATATAAATAAATACAGTGAAACTTCTCCTAATTTTACACCTCTAGAAAGCGGAGTCCTCTAAATAACGGCCACTTTTCAATTCCCCAGCAGAACATCATTCGGTACAATGGAAAAGTTACTTCTGAATAGTGGACATTCTCAATAACGGACGCGGACACTAAAAACTATTACCCAGCGCCTATGTAGAACTTCCAAATAACGGACAGCCAAGAATAAAACTCTCTTATTTTCTGGAATTTTAAACAACAACTGGCAGGATTTCCAACATTATCGCGCATTGTTGAGCAAGGTGTTGTATATCTTTTGTATTTCGTTTATTAGTTTTTCTTAAAAGTGCATATTGTTTAGTACTTTTGTGTTTGTGCTTGTGTTAGGTAGTACGTACATAAAAACAACATGTGTATTTCAATTTTCTTTTACTGTACTTAGAAAACTGCATTAGTGTATGTATGAAAATACAGTAAACAGCAATGTTGCCCAAATTTGTGTGTACATTGCAGTAATTTTCTTGTGTTGCATCCTAAGTTTTTTCCGAATAGCGGACACTTCCGAATAACGGACAGCTTTACGTTCCCCGTTACTGTCCACCATATAGAAGTTTCACTGTAATACTTTGCTTTTTTCTTTGTTATGTGCAGTTTTTCGTCTTTAACACCTTCATCATCGCTGCATTATTAAATTTGTATTTCTCAGTAAGTGTAATATGTGGCCTTAGAAAACACACATCAAGCGAAATTTGTCATGGATTAACGCCCTATTAATGAAATTAAATGTTCGTTGAAAAAAGTTTAAAATTTAATGTTTTCAACATGCAAAAGAGAACATGAAAAATGTAGTTAATTTCATTGTATTTGCTTGCTTTGTATTGTTTGATATTTTTCACTACAGATTTTTGTAAAAAGACGAATTAAATTAATAGATAAATATGTTTTACTGTAATAAGCATATTTTAATATTATAGTTACAGCCCTCGGCTAGAATTCGGCCCATACAAATGCTGTCACCCACAATTCAACCGTCGGTGTAGAGTCTGGTTCAAAACAAGTGCCGAGTGAAGCCCGACGATCCTATCTGGCACCTGCAAATGATTTTCAATACTCTATAATGCATATCTTAGAAGTTTGATATATCTGTGTCTTTCCTTCCTCAGTCTTTATATGCATTTTTTTTAAAAAAAAAAAGATTGGAGAGTTACAGATGCTGCCGTCCACATTTCAACCGTCGGTGTAGAGTCGGGCTCAAAAAAGTGCCGAGTGAAGCCCGACGATCCTAACTGATATTTGAAATTGATTGTTTATTCTCTATAACTAGTATAGATGTATCGTGACTATAACTGATTTTATTTGTAATTGTTTTCTGCTGACTGTCTCAGATAATTGGTGGCCCGCCTTCTTCTCAACTATTCTTGCCGTCATATTTCCGCCTTGTTAGGACATGGTCGGTATTTTCCTCAGTCTCGACCAAATCCCAACCCCATAGACAAGGAAGGCAAAACAATCTTTCCCACCCCTTTGCCAACCATTTTCAGAAAATGTACTGGTGTGATTGGTACACAGCAAGGACCAGTTTAAGCTAGTTAGATCACTACTACCTTCGTTCTTTAGGCCACTTTGACAACAGGATTTTTTGCCTAATGAGTCCATTTGGCGTCGGGCCGCCGGTGGACCGCCTTTAAATGCGACATTTTCCCGACTGTCACACCCCGACCCCGGGCCGATGGCGGCAAAAATGTGACCGCCGGGGTTGGGGTGCATTTTCTTCACTGGGAAATCTGATAATTTTGAACATTTTATCACATTCCAAACTGCCGCGATTTTTGGTTTCTAATTGACAACGGAATCGAACGAATATTTGATTTTTAACAATTTTGACATTTCGCAAAATTCAACAATTTTAGTTTCGGAATTGAATTCAGCACCGCTTCAAAGTCCCACATATGAAATTTAACGAAAAACTGATGACTTTAGCAATTATGATATTTTGCGCTGTCGCCACCTTGGATTTCAAAACTTTAGATTTCTGGCCTCGGAAATGGACTCAGGGCTCCTTCAAGCCCATACATATAAAATTTCACGAAATTCTGATGGTTTTTAACAATTGACATTTCGCGCTGTCGCCATCTTGGATTTTAAAATTGTATATTTTTGAACTCCGTAATGGACTCAGGGCTCCTTCAAGCCCCCACATATAAAATTTAACGGAATTCTGATGATTTTTAACGATTGTGACATTTCGCACTGCCGCCATATTGGATTTCAAAATTGTATATGTTTGCCTTCAGTAATAGACTCAGGGCTTCTTCAAGCCCCCACATATAAAATTTCACAAAATTCTGATGATTTTTAACAATTGTGACATTCAGCGCTGAGGCCATCTTCGATTTCAAAAGTATATATTTTTGCCCTCGCTGATGGACTCAGGGCTCCTTCAAGCCCTACATATATAATTTCACGAAATTCTGATGATTTTTAACAATTGTGACATTTCGCCCTACCGCCATCTTGGATTTCAAAATTGTATATTTTTGGACTTGGTAATGAACTCCCCCCTGCTCATCAAACTATCTTTTACATTGATGATGTTTCGCGCTGCCGCGGTCTTGGATTACAAATTTTAACATTTTTAGGCTCGGAATCGTAGTCAGCGTCCCTTGGAGCTCCCAGAAATGTTGGCGTTAAAGTACCTATGGAATCACGATAATGGATTTTTTGTACTTAATTAATTATCTGTTGTATCAAAGCTATAAAGTTGAAATTATACTATGATCAGAATAATAGTATCATAGTTGGCAATATTGTGTACTACGTCCTTTACCAAGATAATCGGAGGGGAAGGGGAAATTCCAGGACTTTCGAGCGCTCGAATCTAGGATTTCGAGCAAAAGTGTTTTAGCAGATTTTGTTCGATCATACTCTGCTCGCTCGAAAACGTATTTTTGTGTTTCGAGCGCTCGAAATCCGCTCGTTGCACACCTCTACTTACCAGCTACTAATTCAGAATGATGTAGTATTTGAGATTTTAATTCTAATTTCAACATTTGTTAATGTAGAGTTAGTTTTTACGTAGCCACTCTTATGAAATGAACGCCGTATAGTTAAATAAAGATATAAAGATGGTTTATTGTGTGGGCCTTATTTGTAACTACGATTTGGAATGTCTTCTTAGCAACATGACACTTAAAATTGGGCACACTTTCCTTACTTTTTAATTATACCTTGTTCCGATGTCAA
This sequence comes from Lepisma saccharinum, assembly GCA_022664845.1. NCBI lineage: Eukaryota > Metazoa > Arthropoda > Insecta > Zygentoma > Lepismatidae > Lepisma > Lepisma saccharinum. The sequence continues at coordinate 55,862 of JAGDQP010001500.1, forward strand.
GAATGGATTATGAATTATGTCATTTTTTAAATTGTATCAATTTCCATGCACCGTAAATAACACCATGGTATTTATGATACTTAAGAAAATTTAAGTTTGCTAACAAAATTTGTATTCAAAATATAAATTATAATAAACAATCAAAATTATATATACTCGACGAAATACGTAACGGTGGTAGGAGTATTTTGCTTGGTTCCACTAATGGCTCGAATCACACCTAGCACTAAATATTCTCTTAGATACCATTCATTTCATAATGCTATGACTTAGCACGGCTTTTTCACTTGCAAAGGAAACAGTAATACTTCGTATAACACTGCTGGAGACCAACTTACAAAACCGACCACTTTCAAATCACCAATATTCCATTTGTGTGTGTGCATCAGAGAAGCCGGTGTCTTCTAAACACAAACCAATCAAACAAAATGAAGACCATAATACAATATCTGTATGAGACCTTTATTTGAGATCCCGTTACATTTAGAAAAATGTATTATGTCTTTTTAAATACTGTTCCACTATTTCGTAATTACTAATTTACTCAAAAACAAGTAAACCTTACATTACAAAACATTTTTAATGTCTGTAACTTTCGTTAAAACTAGATAGGACGTTTCGATGTAAAGATAAATTTTTTTACACCAAGATATCCTCACACCTAGACATCCGTGCACCGAAACGCCCTACTACGACACGTCCGGCACCCCTATATGTTGTATTTTCCATTCCATTCTGCACCAAAGTCAACATAGACATTATTCGACACAAAATAAAAGTACTGTCGGTGTTCAAGTCCCCAAGGACCACAGTTGTCATCGTTGCCAATCTATTTTTAAAGTTTAAGTTTTGAAATTGGTACCAAACTTTTGATGTATACGCATCAAGCACGACATAAACATTATTCGACACAGTACCAAAATGCTGTAGTGTAACCATCCTCAAGCATCTCAGCTGCCAGTGTTACCAATTCAATTTTTCAATTTGCTTCTATATCCACACGAAGCTTGGCATTACTCGACACAGTAGAAAAATACTATGGACGTTCCCGTCCCTAACTATGTGTTATCAGTTTCGCCAATCAATTTTATAAAAAATTAATGTTTGTGTTTCTGATATATCAAGGGACCTGCGGAATTTTGAATCTTATTTATGCCTTTTAGGCATCTAAGGCTCAGGGCGAGGGACCCGCGGAGCCTTCGCAGTTTGTAAAATCGCAGCGCTAACTTGTTTAATTTCTATAATACATATCTTCTTTCCACATTTACAATTCAAATGACTGAAGACAATCTTAAGTAGATCGAAACGTTTAATAATGTAAATTTAGCACGACTTTGAGGCGGAATACGTAAGTTACTAGCGTAGTGATTATGCAGCCTCCGTACGCAATATAGCAATACATATCTTATATTTGATTGGAGCAGCGCAAGATTTCACATTTTGTAATGGATATTATTGTAAAAAATATGAATAGTCTGTTTTCCTTTCAGGAATATGCCTGAATGTGCGTCTCACTTTGTTGAGACCCTTTTAATTCTCTCGGAAGATGAAGTGCAAGAAGTTTCTAACAAAAGCAAGAAAACTTTGCAAATATTCTCCAGAAAATGTCAAGATCATAATGCCAAATCTCTCATTGAGATTCTGGAAGAAAATTTCTATGGTCTTACTACCAGGCTTCCACGTATTCTTCGTAGTACAGGTAAATTTTCATTTTATGTACACTGTATATATATCCAACCTAACTTGTTGGCGATTTATCACTATGAAGGATTCTGACTTATAAATACGACCTTCAAAATAACTCGTAATTTTTGTTTATTTTCGTTAAGTTAATGCGATATCTAGAAATATTCGTGTATCTCTCTATTTCCTACGAGTTGTCTATGGTAACTGGTAAATAATTTCCTCAAATAAATTTAATAAAATCTTCTTTGGGAAACATTTTATGATTTTTCGCGTGTAACATCCAGGGTATATGAAACAGCGTTTAACCTCTTAGCAGTATTTTAAGTAATTAAAGGTTGCAGCTTTGCCGTGGATATCTGTGAAGATCGTCAGATTCTGTATGTGGAAATAATGTCAAAAGAGTTATTGAGTTCTGGGGTCACATTCCTGCGTTAGTTCTGCGATTATAGGCACAGTCCTCTTCAAATACAATGACTCCTCTCATTTAGTGTACGTTTTCGTATATTGTTTCACTTGCCAACATGTTCCGATTATATGCGAATGCTCGAGAGTCGGACAAGTTTTCAAGTGTATATGATATTCATACAAAATATTGATAAACACTATCAGACATATAAATACTACATTGTAAGCACAAATAATAAAATCAACCATAACCGCAAATGCTCTTGTAATGCCTCCATCCATAGTTTTACATTTCGTTCTTTTCGTAAATATATTTAACATTCGCTTTTCTTTTGCTTCGAGCACTCCACTTTGTTAATTGGCAGTTCGCTGCATTTTTCCTCGTAAGTTTTCGTAATAGACCGCTTAGGCTCGATTGGTGAGATAAATCTGTAATTGGTCCGTATCACTATACAGCATCATCTCATCCCAGAATAGATATTCTGAAGAGCGAGAAGTTTTCTCATCGATGTTTAATATCTATTTAATATATCTAAGGTATTCTTGTCCTATATTTAATTTTTCAATCGTTTTTATTCAAAATATTTCTGTCTGCGCGATAGTATGTCTTTTGTTGGTAATGCAGACTACAGATCTTTGAACTTCGAGTGTAATTAATTTCGATAGTGGAGGCACACCACCTTCCCAGCTTCCTTTTGTCGTGCTTGATGGCTCTTCGACGAAATGTACGCCGCTGCGAGAAACCTGAGCTAGTTGATAAAAAAGTAATATCCAAACATTTTTAAATGTTGCTATCCGGGCGTCTACTTGTAATAAAAGTAAAGTTTAAATAACGTACCAACTGTGGATATATGAAGTAACAGATGTCCGGCTGTTTTTTGGCTGAATTTTGGTTGGTGAATTGATGCCTGGAGCCATTGCAGAAAATTGGCTACCTCTCCACGTTGATTTCCTCCATCAAGATTGAATTTTATTTTCATTTGCAGAGTTTTAGTGAAGTGATTTGTGTGTGCAGATGTTTTAATAATTGCGCGATACAACTTCGGAAGTGTATATTTATAATTCAAAGCAGTGATTGATTTCGACAGTGCACAATTTAAATTTATTTTCTAAATTCTCATGTGTGTGAGTTTGGAAGAAGAGGTGTCGGTTAATATGTATGTGTAATGTTAGTTGTGCTTCTATATCATTCATTCTGCAGGAGGAGGGGGCAGTTATCTAAAATAGCAGTGCAGTCGTTAATGTCGTATGATTCCCAAGTGAAAAGGTCTGTTTTGGCATGAACATTAATAAAATTTATTTTGAAGCCTGTTTCGTACTTTGTACTGATTCCGTACCCCGTATGCGTACCTTTTCATAATGATTTTGCATGCTTTTCCTTTCAGATTTGAGATCTGATTAGAAAATGTTGGTTTTCGTCTACTGAATTTATGCCGGTATTTTCCTCCGTTATATTTTCTGGCCCTTTGGTTATTAAATTATTATTATTTTCGAGTGTTGTATTTTTCGAAGGTGGCCATTGCTGCTTCAACCGCTTTTGTTCCTTCTCGGGTCTCTTCGATGTCGGGTCAGCCAGCTTCAGCTAATGGGGGAAACTTTTATTTAAACCGGCCTAGCCTAAAATAAATGATGTACTAAATATTGAATTTTGTTTTATAGAATGTTTTGATAAATTCTGTGTACAATTATAACCAAACCTCATAATATTAAACCGTGCAATCGATCTGTATAAATGATAGACTTGGGCCATCGCCCTTTACAGTTCTAAATTGTGTAGCCAGATGGAACAGTTTAGGTTAGGCAATGAAATGTTCATAGAAATGATTTAATTTTGTTTTTTCTTTAGAATTTGAATACCTTGTTGTAGGCCCGTATTTATATATTGTGCGCCCCTGTGCTCTAAATAATCCCCCCCCCCCCTCCACAAACCTATGTCTCAAACAAGGAAACAAACCGTGATTTTGTAAACATACCAGCTCTTGTTGAGTAGCAGTTTAGGTATTACAAGTTACAAAAGTTACAACGTAATTTTAAATGGACTAATTCTCTCAATGATGATTATGATGTGGTGTTCTGCCCGAAGGTAGGTGTTTGACCCGAAGGTCCCTGGGCAAGGGGAACCCATGGTAGTTTGCTATTGCCCTCCATGGGATGATGATGTACTAAGGACGGGACCCACAGCTTAACTTGAGATCCGAACCACTTGTGTCCCCACCGGGAATCGAACCCGGGACCCCTTTATTACAAGGAAACTAGCTTAACCACTCATCCATTGGGGACATATTCTCTCAATACTGGTATGTAATTTATTCATGTAGGTTTTAATTTACTGTCTGTCCGGAGAAAATGCATTCTATTAATTCTTAATCAACCGTTCGACCATTTTTATATTTCATTTAACTTGAATTATGATTGAATTTCTTAAATATTTACTCTTATCATTGTAATACTAAAATATGGAATTATGAAAACTAGGCAGTGTTTTTGACATTGTTTATTTTGAACTTATCACATGATTAAATATTATAGTGAGTTTAGTAAAAAGCATTTTATAAAACTTTATATGTAAAAAATTATATTAGTTTACATAATGAGTGGATTCTTTCATATGTTTTTAAGCTACTCGAACGAATGAGAAACTCTTTCCAAAGTATTTGCATAAAAACTGTTTTCTCCAGTGTATGCGTTTTCTTTTCTCATGTTTTAGGTTTCTCGAATAAAAAAAACAAAAACTCTTCCCAAAGTATTTGCAAAAAAGATGTTTTTCTCCTGTATTCGTTTTGTCATGTTGTTAGATTACCCAAATAAAAAAAAAAACTCTTCCCAAAGTATTTGCAAAGAAACTTCTTTCATGCGTTTTCTCATGTTTTAGGTTACTCGAATAAAAAAATCTTTTCCCAAAGAAATTGTTTTTCACCTGTCTGCATTGTTTCATCGGTTTTTAGTTTACTTGCACGCGCACAAGAGAAACTCATTTATCAGCTTACACAATGAACGGTTTTCGTCTAGCTTGACTGTGAGCAAAGTCATTGATTATTTCGTCAAAACTTAGCCTGTTAGTTATATTTGATTCAATACATAGAACTGCTGCATTTACAAGTCGTTCTTGCATTGGCTTGACCGCATATAGTTCACTCTTCTTAGAACATAAAACGACCTCTCAGCTGAACAGTTGGTCGCAGCCGTGCAGTTATAAATTTTCAGCGCAACACAAATATTCGGATAAACTTCTTGTAAATTTCTTTCAACTAACATTTTGTTCAAAGTTTGCAAAGTCCAGGATTGTTCTACTTTTTTTACCTTGCTTGTTTATCACTTCACGTTTAATATTTTTCAAGAAACCTTTAATTCCAAAATTTTGCCGCCCCCTAAATTCTGTTGCCCTGTGCTTGAGCACAGAATAGCACTTACCTAAATACAGGCCTGCCTTGTTGTAAATATTAACTGAAACTATCAAGATGTCAATGTATAGGGTACATGATATTGGAATGTTGGTAGAAATTCTTACACATTTGGATGTTGAACTAGAAATTAATTAATTTTAGGTTTTCCTATTATTATTATTACGATTACGTTCTATATGAAAAAACTACTGTCGTTCAGGCTCCGTTATGCGTTGAGGATATTGTAAAATTACATTTATTGTTTAAATTGTTATATTATTTTTCGAAAATATGAAAGAATTAGATGAAGTTTCTGAGTTGAGCAAGAACAGTTTTAAAAAAAGTTTTTCTTTTCTATATTTTTTCTTTCCACGGTTCATTACTGTTGTGATTTGGAATTCAATATGATGTGTTCTTTTCTCTAACCTCAACTTCCTTTTAAGTAAAAATAAATTTAGAAAAACCCAGATATCAGTGTGTTAAGTGCTTTATTATTTTGGTAGTGTAAGACGTAGTTGAAGGTGTTAAAATAAGCATTAGACTGAGAAGTCGCTCAACATTTTCAAGTTTACGTCCATGTTGCAATTAACTGAAATGAATTCTGTAACGTAAAATAAACTTTCGTTGAGTCAAAATGAGCAGTCAATGGGGTTTAGTGATTTCTTCTTTTCCTAAATTTTTCTGTAAAGTCAATCACGTGGGAGCACTGAAGCGCCTGCTCTAATCTCGGTGACCAGTGGTTAGAAGGTCGAGCATCGGTTTAACGGGTAGACGGTTGAAGTATGAGTGGCTCTGACTAAGGCGGTACTAGGTACGATTTCTGGCATTTGGTATGTAAATATGGTTAGGTTGAGGAGGGTGGTTCAGGTGTGATTCCGGTGTCTGGCAGAATTCGGGATAGGTATCTCCCTGGATATTTATTTTCCTTAACTAGTTGCGCCCCGCGAGGTGCAGAAAATGAGTTAAGAGACAGATAAGTGAATGGTTACGAATAAGGTGGTATGAGCTTTAGGTTAGCCGAGCTGTCTGTTGAACCAATGGGAGTACCCTGAACTCGAGATAGTACACTGAGATTGCGCTCTTTTAATTGATTTTCATCCGTCTCTGCGCTGTGGTATCTGTTTCTGCGTTAGCTTGGAGTTACTTTTCTGCTACGTCTGCTTTACCTTTGCGTTTCGCTTTCCTGGTGATGGCAATTGTTTTATTTGAAACGTCGACGATCGTTCTCTTTTATACAAGTTCGACTTCCCTTGCATGTGTGTTTGGACCATGCTAGTGCATATGTGTTTAGAGTTGGAGTTAGTTTTCCTGTACATTAGACTTTCTTGTTCTTTCTGTTCTTTCTTTCTTTCTTTCTTTTTTTTTTTAAGTGTGACTAACCATCTTCTAGCATTTTGTTACCTCGTTTTCGGCTCTACTCTTGCATACTGTTCAGAGTGATGACTATCGGATGTGCGTTCTAACTCTTGTTTCTTCGAAGCGCAAGGCTGATTTGGGCATGACCCGCCTTCGCTTTCTTGTTATGTTGTTTTCGGATTCCGAATGGATAATTTAAGTGAGAATTTTTTCTTGGCCCTCTTCTGTTTCATGGAACGTCGTAGTGTTGCCAGGGGTTGCAGTAAGTTAACTATTCTACACGGTCAATTCTAGGCAATCAGTGCTCTCAATGTGGAGAGGCATTTCACTCTTAAGTATTGTCAGCACGTAAACGTATATTCTTGCATAGTTTAGAATTGGTTATTATCTCTACTCTTTGCACCTATCATCGTGTTTAATTCATGGATCTCACTTGAACTAAAATATAAATATTAAGAGGTAATTTACGCGCTTTGGATGTATATTCTCAGGGGAAAATAACGCTAATAATTTTTAAACACGTCGAATGTAGAAATCAGTTTGTGTGACGGACACTAAAACCATTACTAAATAGAGCTTCAAATGTAATTCCAGTTTAGTTCTGAACCTTATTGTCACGTTCTGAACCAGTATCCATTCAAAGCACCTTGCACTTCAATTGGTGGACAAAAGAATACGAACCACTATTTTTCTCTTGCCTAGAATACCTGAGGATAATGACAGTTCTGTTAAAGCTCTTTGGGCTCGCTAAAAGCAACTTACGCAGTGCTTTATTAAAATCTCGTAAATATTAAATAATAGGCCTATGCTAAAATCAATTACTTTAAGTCAGACAACAGCCTAGTACACTGATCTACCTTACGTGAGGAAAATCTATCACACCTTAAACATTCACTTAACAAGCATCCCAGTGCCAAAGTAGCACTCGAGGTATGCAATAATTTAATTTAAAAATATATCCATGACGAACGGCACACAACATAACACATTCCCGATTCATGTGTTAAGAATTCAGGTTAACCGACAAAGACTGGATGAAAACTGTCAGATGCGCACATCACATGACATCACTTCTAGCGAGGCAATAAACAAGCTACAGGGCAAAAATACTTGAATAGCTCACTGGGAAAATACGCTGAGATGAATAATATTAACGCACTTCATAAAATGTCGCATATCGAAACTGCATTAGACACCAGTAAACCACAGCTGTCAGCTGAACAAGTTTAGTGCTGTTCAAAATCTGGGTTCACGTGTTTCGTTTCACCTTTGCATACGCAATATTATTTGCAAGTAAAACTATACGTTTTCTAAATTTGACTTAGCTACAGGTACTATTCTTTACTGCAGAAAAATGTAAACAATATGTTTCACCTTTTATTACATACTTATTCAAGTTTACTACAGCTTTCAAATGTATTTAGTAGCACAAAGTTGTAGACTTACTTCTCCGTAATACAAAACATTTATAACAAGTAACAGTGCTTCTGATGACCTTACCGTCACAAACAAAAGAGAAACACAGCGATGACATCAGCTGTTCGAGTTGACAATTCAAATATAAAGATAAAAGTACATTTCTGTAAGAGTAGTTTTCAGTATTTGAGCTAAAAATATTTTAATCCTTTTATAAATTATACGAAAGATTGTCATCATAACCATGTACAAGATCAATAAACATACTGTATTTCTGTTATATCAATATTATGAGTAGAAAATAGTAAACATGTTACGCAAAAATACAAAGAGAAATGTTGACGTAAAGTAATATATTAGTAAACATTCTGATTTCTTTCGTTAAAAAGAAATTAAGCATGAATTACGCCTTTTACGTGATACTAGCTACCCACACCTGAAGATGAAATATCTTAAGTAAAAACTTTATGAAAGAATGTTTACACAGCAGAGAAATGTTTGGTTGAGCGAATTTGTAGTCAACTCACTGCACTTAAAGACAATATTTTCACTTCAACGTCGACTTAATAAAATGCTATTTAATGTTGTTTAATTATAAGATAAGATAAAATGAATTTTATGGGCCGTAACTGCACTATAGCTTACGCCCGTCCGAATACGGGAAAGCCCCTGATCTTTGTAACGTCTTAACCGTTCCAGTATAACGATTAAATAAAAACTAAAGATGTATACGGTCTTTAGTATAACAAGTTAAAAACGGGAATGCTGTAAATAAGCCTTCGCAAGGTAAAAGAATAATACAACATAAAATTTACGGTTCATCCCCTAAGCCATTGGGATGAAGATCAAGAAAAATATCATCATCTAAGTTCCGTATCCATCAGATTGTCCTCAATCATGTCTGAGGTCAAAGATGAACGTGGTTGATCGATTGTATGTGGAGACTTCCTGAGCTAATTGAGCAGCCAAAACATGTGTTAGATGCTTAATGCTTGTCGCGAGAGGCGAAGCTCGTGCTAATTTTGAGACTTTATTGGGACTAAAAGTAGATTTAGACCGTGGATTTCTAGAACTCTAGACAGGTGTCTTTTGTCCCTGAACCTGTGTCGGCACATTGCGAGCTGTCTCTGAGCCTCTAGGAGGCTTCGGAGGGTCTACAGGTACATGAAACTCTGTATGTGTTGACACATTAACTATATGGGTGCCAACCGAGATAGTTTTAACTGTTGTTCTTGCTACTACTTGTGAACCAGATGGAAGGGTGCGCTAAGACTCTTTTCTTTCAATCGACGTTTTGCATCACCAGCAGATATTTTCTCTAGTACCATCAGCTCTCGAATTTGTTTTTCCTCCTAAAAAATAGGACTGTCACGAGACCAGACCGTGTGCTCATCCTTGCAATTAACACACAGGCTTCAGTGAGGTGCAAGGATCCGCACCATGGCCGTTAGTTCCGCAAATCGCACATACAGCAGACGTTACGTGACATGACTTGTTTAATTAATCCGAGAATATAGAGTTCTTTTATTAATTCATTCTAAGTTATGTTTAGGAAAAGTATTATTTATTTATCTCAACATTTTGCAACAGAATGTTAGGGAAATATATACGCAACTTAAAAATGAGACACTTCATATCATTACATAACAGTTGTAAATAGCTGTTATATTTTAACTGCTGTAAATATTATATACCTGTTTATACTCTTTTTATGTAGCCATAGATAAAGCAGTAATAATAACAATAATAATAACCGGGCGTTACAGACGGAAAGGTCCTAAGCCTGCCCGAACGCCATATGTCCGCGTTTGGTAGAACTGCGTCCTCCTGAGTGACGGCAGTGTGATGAGTACTACACGCCTCCTGGCCACGAACAGGCTTTCTAGTCCGAGCGGCCGTGACGTGACTCCCCAGTTTGCCTCAAGACGCTGGGTGGACGCCGGGAATTGAACACGGGACCACGCGGAAAGGAGTCCAACGCTCTAACCACTAGACTATGGAGCCCAGATAAAGCAGTAACTATAGGTTATATTTTATGACAATATGGCCTTGTATCCATTGTGAATTAAGAAAAAAACAGCTTTCTAACAAGGCTGAATACTTGAATAACAAAAATAACTTGAAGCGTAACAGTTTCGGAAGTATACCACTTCCTTCCTCAGACTACACTCTACAACTGAATATAGAAAAATTAATAAAGAAAGGAGATCATCTTAACTTTCCAGCAATCTGGGATCACTTCTAATTAAAAGTTTTTCTTCTCCTAGGGCTGCCTTCTCCGGGCGAGCGTACCTGCCTTTCACCTGTCAAATTCGATGAGCCACAAGATCACAAACAACTTTTTAACTGATAATTGCCGGAAACACCTTAAAAAATATATTTTTCACGAAAACAAGTCCCTTGCTACACCGGCTTAAACAAAAGAGCTTGAAAATTCAAAAAATATATTTATAAATTTCGTTACCTTATCCCAACTTAAAAATACGAAGAATACATAAGTAAATAAGAAATAAACTAAAATAACAAATCAAAATAAATAAATAAATAAATAAAAGTTAAAAATATAAATAAATAAGTAAAAAATAAATACATAAAATTAAATGAAAATTAAAGCTCTCTAAGAAACTACTAAAAGAATGCCGGTTAGCGTCCTCATATTATTTTCTTTTCCTCCTCAGCTCTTCCTTTTTTAAAATGTCCTCCCACTCTTCATTAATACTATATCCACTGTTCCAGTTCATAGCCTTATCTGTTACCTCTCTTATCCTTTTCGCTTCTTTCCACTTTCTAACTAATTGCCTATATTCATGCTCCACTGCTATTGCCCGATCCCAGTTAACTTCATGGCCCGTTGCACTGACGTGCTTGAAAATAGCATTAGTGTCCCTCCTTAATCTGACATCATCCTTATGTTTCTTTAAACGTTCTTGCAGCCTCTTCTTGGTTTCCCCCATATACACCATATCACACATCCCACACGGCACTTTATATATAACCCCCTTTTTGTCGCGAGTCCGCTGTCGATCTCATCTTCTTTCTTCTAATGATATCTAGTATCTTCATGCCGCCCTTCCTGTGTCTTAATCTTTTCTCTTTTTGGAATTATTCTGATCTCTGTGATCGCCTCTGCACTTTCTTCTTCTTTATCTTCCTCTCTCTTGTTTTCCTTCCTTTTCCTCCTACTCCTATCCTCGTCACCACCGTAACCATTCCCTTTTAGCTGTTCCCATAGCCAGAAGCGGCGTTAGGTGAGCGCGGGACCTAGGGCAATAATGACCCCTCGGGGCCAAAGTACAAGTAAAAATCACTGAGCGCCAAAATGTTACATCTAAAGCCGATAAAGCAGTAAGCAACTTCCCCCTAAATGCTTCCTCACACTTCTTCCTTTCATTCCTAACCCTAAATTTATTACTAAATATTCTCTTTTTTAATGAACAACGGTTTCTTATGAAAAAAAAATCCGACATAATTTATTTAAAGAAAGTACAATATATTTTAAAAACTGCATTGCTAATTACAAGTGCTTCTTTATTCATTTCCATTTCACATTACATTTCGCATGGAAACTATACAAACTAGTTTATTTGTAAACTTTTTTTTACAAATCAACTTTTATATCATTGAGTTAGAAAAATATCAACGCGGGGCCTGGGGCGGTTGCCCAAGTTGCCACCCCCAAACGCCGCCTCTGCCCATAGCCCTTCAATGTCCTTCTCCTTTTGATCCTCCTCCATATTTATCATACCAATCCTTTCTTCCATATTCCTAATGAAATTCAGTTTTGTTCCCTTCTCGACGTCACTTCTCTTATGGCAGTATACGCCCGCTGCACAGTCCTTCTGGAACCACGACGTTACAAACTTGCCTTCCCTTGTTCTCGTTATTTTCATATCTAAGAAATTCAACACACCGTCTTCTTCCAGTTCTCTCTCCAATATAATTCCATTTTTCTCATCATTCAACTTTCTAATAAAGTTCTCTAATTGCCTTCTAGTGCCTTTCCACACTCCAAAACAGTCATCTACGTACCTACAAAACACCAGTAATTTATCATTACCTTTTGCCATTACTGCTTTCTCCCATTCGTTCATTACTAAATCTGCTATTACCGGACTTAAACACGAACCAATACTTAATCCATCCAGCGAAGTGATATACTTCCGAAACTCTTACGCTGTAAGTTATTTTGTTATTAAAGTATTCAGCCTTGTCAGAAAGGTTATATTTGTGGATTATAGTAGTTGATTACAGTAGTAAGGCTAGGCAATAATTTGATTACTTTGTTACCAATAAATAAGCTCGATAACTATTATTCTCTGAATATGGTTGTTTAAATATTATTCTTCGGAGAATTCAGTACACAAAATTCCAGTATTTTACACTGAATAATTGACATCACGCAGCTCCCCTTCTTCTCTTAACTAGTTTCGAGGTCAAAAACAAACAAAAAAAAGTGGGGGAGGGGGAAAGGAAATTTCCTAAAAATTTTCCCAAAATCAACTTTTTACAAGTCGGATATAGTAAAAGTGAATCTAGCGTTACATATCTAATAAAGCCTGACAACGACAAAAAAATTTAGCAGAAACTGAAGTTACATATCCAATCACTGATCGATGTCACATAGTCGAATTTATTCAGTACTTTTATTTTGAAGTTCAAACTTACAGCATTCCCAAATTTTGATCTAGAATTAAACCAAAAGAAAGCTTGTAGGTTCGGGCATCATGAGACAGGCCGGAGGAAAAAGGCTTAGTAGCTACATCTGCACATATCGATCACAATTCTCAACATATTTACTAAATTACTTCCAACAACGTTCGGCGAGAACTAACTGACACTTTGGCAGTAATAAGAAAGCAAGATGTTTTCAGCAAACACGGATCAAATCAGAATTTAAATTATTATTTCCACTCCGCCATGAGGCTCTCACGTACATAGGCCTAAAAAACTTAATTCGGCAACAGCTTCACATAAATGGACTCCCTTTCTTGGATTTATTACATACGAAGGAGATTATGACTTACCGGACTTCATCGCCAACAAAATACCTGATATTTGACAGAACAGGCAGATTCTTCATTAAATTAGTACGCTAAGGCGTACTACATCCGGCGAGAAGATGATGAACGACATGTTCCTTGACGTAACTAACACACACGGAAAAGCTAACAAGTAATAACCGTGAAAGCACACGAAACGAAAATAAAACCGTAGACTAACGAATACCAGGCTAGTACAAAGCAAATTAGCAATCAGGTTTAAATTATAAGCAACTAACCCATATAAGTATAAAATCTATAAATGTAGAATAATATATTTGTCCAATCAGGAAACAACACACATCGGGGATAGGAAGCTACTTCCAGAGCATGAGCCTGACGTCACAAGGGGGTCAGTCAAAAAGTAAGGTCACCACAATATGCACCACACCAGTAGAACACAGTTAATAATAATAATAACATTAATCATAAGAGAAGAAACTAATAATAATAATAATAATAATTAGAGATACTACATCTCCATTTAAGAAATATTCGTGACTTATGGGTCAAACTATAAAGTGCCAGTAAATTTGATCTGTGTCACACTCAGTCATACTGAGGTGCTCCTGTTATAAAAAATTTTGTGATTTTTTTTATATATAAATAATTGTAATAAATATTATTTAGAGTAAGTTAGGGGTAAGAACTGACCAGTTCGAAATTTAATATCCTGTATATAATTATGTTGTTTTCTGTTATGGTAATATGTACTTGTATTTAATTTCTATGTATAATCCTATGTAATCCATTTAGTTATTTTTCTTTCCTTAGATTTTAGCGGGGACATAATTTCGTTTCTTCAGAGTGTGCTCCTGTTCTCTTTCTATATGAAACTAGACTACAAGTTGCTGTCGGCCAATGAAATCGTTGGGTTTCAAACTCTCTTTTCTTTTCGCGACAGCGTCAGTCTTTGTCCCTGTGGGGTGAGTTGGTCCTATATAACCAGAGATGTACTGGCTTGCGCTCTCCAGTTTCTGACACACAGCAGCGGCTCCACGATGCAAAGAGGAAGGGGTGAGAAAAGACCTCTACGGGGGAAAGCTTAATACTTTTATAAGTAATAGAGTGGCTACACAATTTCAAATTTTTTTTTTGTTTTCCTTAATTTAATCATGTTAGTTCTCTGCTTGTAAATTTAACAGCTTCACTGACTTCGGAACTAAGCTTAAAGCAGTTCTGAAGTAATGCATTGCAATTACGTTTCCGAAAATCCAGACTCCTTGAAGAGATAAGTGCAGAACCACTTCTGGTAACAATTTCTGTTGTGAGGGAATCCGACAAGTCCAGAGTCTTTGCGAGTTAAACGGATTGGCTCCGTATCTGGCAAATATACAAATAAATAGCTTTTATCAGCGCAGTTTCGAAGCTGCCCAGCGATGATATTAGCTTTGATTGATATATATGACGGATAATGTTCATTGGTATAAGTGAGTAATTAATCTACCGGTTGTAATTCAATTTCCCTCTATAATTTGAGCACAACTCTTCGTTTTATTTTTAATTAGAGAATTCTATGCTTATGACGAATGTGAGAGAGAAAGTGATTGGAAAGTGTGATTGAATGTGTACATGAACTTAATTAAGGAAACGCAGCTCAGATTTTTAGTGGCTGATCTCTGAAGAAGAGCATGATTGAAGAGGAGACGTCACTCGGCGAGTATATTTCTCTCCCCTTATAATTTATTGTCCCGTTGCTTCCTAACATTAGCAAGCTAGATAAGGAAGTAGCGATTTTTTTAGTCTCTTGTTTTTCCCCTGAATCATTATTTTGAGAAGACGGTGTTCATTAGAGTCAATGTTATTTATTAAAGATTCGGAAAACCTTTACGGCTATGCTTTACGCATTAAGTTGCAACTTTTTGAGTTCACTCGTTTATATTATGATAGGCTAGGTCACAAGCCTGTGAATCGGCTTGGAGTGATCTGCTTTTGACTTAGCCCTATACAAATACGTATCAGACCTTTACGGCTGAGTAAAAAGATTGGTAACTGGCGAAGACAGTTATTGGCTAATCTTTGTATTCGAAAACGATAAATAATAAACTCATTAAATCCGTTCTTAATTATACTGAGCTGTGGAGTGTAGTGCTGCTTATTAAAGTTTCTCCGCCAAATCCATTAGAAAAGTCATATCTAATACATTGATATATACAGTATATTTTTTCGGGTGGGAGAATTTATGTCAGAAAATTACTGCGGCGATAGATAAATTGAGTATATTAAGAAAATAAAAGTAAACTCTAAATTAAACGAATCAGGTTTGTTTTTCTTGTCTATATATCTGTTCCTTGAAGGTTCCAAGAGAGAAATCTCTAATTTATGTCACGATTAAGTATTTGGCATTTTTTATCTGGCAGTTAGGTATATTTTTACTTTTGTTGTTTTAAAGTATTATTTCCTTTGTTATCAAGGGTGGCGCTCGGGCATTTACGGTTTATGTTTCTTTTTGTTTGTTGGCCAAATCTCAATTGTAACATTGTGACATCTGGCAACATGATTTTTTATCTTATTTACTTAAAAAGCAGTTGAGATAACAAAATTAAGGGAATTGTTTTCCCGCTTGTCCCAAAACAAAAGTAAAGAAATTTTCAATAATGGTTACGTAACTTAGGTTGCACTGCAGCTAAAACGTTGAAGTACCAGAACTCTCTGGAAATATCTTCTTGGGACAGATTTCATTGAAATGAGAATCTTTGTGTTCATAATCTAGTCAATATCAATTTATTGGGTAATATTTTTGGTGTCCTATAGCCCGGAATGCACGTTAAACTGTAGATCCCGTCCTTAGGATGTAATCTTCATCCGATTGAAGATAATGACAAACCACCATTAGTTCACCTTGTCTAGAGACCTGCGGGTCAGGACCTGCCGGCCTGAGCCAAAGTAGCCTAAATGCTTTAAAAATTAAATTTAGAAAAGTTCAGGACCTGCCTTCAGGCATGTCATAGAGATAATTATACAATGGGTAACAATGTTTATTTGTTACAGATTTAATATATATTCGCTTAACGTTCTTTTAAAGAATATTGTACATTGTTGCTGTTTTAATTTAGAAAAACAGTTTATATTGATTGTTCGTTTAAATCAGTTGTGCTTCGTTTATTGTTCTTGCGTGCAGTTTATTACATAGTGCTTGTATATCAAAATTACAAATTCCTCTTAGAAAAAAAAAACTATTTTTATATGGGCCAGTCCAGCGACTTTGGACTTAGGCCCGTCACGATTCGCCTTTAGCTGTTAAAATCCATGCCTCTGCCGGAATCTTCGAGCCGATGGCCTACCGCCGCAGACCGCTCTGCCACCCGACCGGCAAATTCATCTTAGTAAAATAATGATTTATGCTGATGACATCACGCTCCTTTGCACTTTTGAAAAATACATACAAGTCATTGTCAATTCCTTAACAAAATTAAAATTAAAAATTTCATATAAAAATTTAAAAAAAATCAGTCATTTTCACCAAAAATGACATAACACTTGACGTACAACACAATCGCCTAACAAATATAGAAATAGTAGACAGTATTAACTATTTAGGAATATGATTGACAAATAAATTAAATTGGAATTTAGAACTACAACATATTATCAACAAAGCATTGTTGAAGAAGAAAAATAAGAAGTGTTTGGAAGTTGTAGTAGCCCTTATGAGCGTCGACTACTCCACTTTTTAAGCTACTTTGAGATGTGTTGATACTCTAATATCCTCGTGTTTTGCATTTCCCTTTCTTTCTATTATTAGAGTATTTTTCTTTCTTTATTGTTGTAAGGTTTTATGGCACCAGCATGTATTCTGTTTTATTTGCTTTTGTGAATAAAGTATTGCAGATTTATTAATGTCTTTAATTTGCTTAATTTTTTTTCTGGTTCGGTTGTTATGCTGAAAGGCTTGTAATTTACTCAGCTAGGGGTGCGTTCGGTTGTTGTAATAGCAACTCTGCGTCTCGAATGTTACTATGGTAACGGCAGATAACAGATTAGAGTTTTAAGAAGATTTAAGTAAGATATATTTTTTTACTACTATGCCGTTCCGATCAACCAAGATGTTTCATGGATTTTAATGCCAGAGATTGCAGTGTCTTCCAAAGCTATGAATTAATACCTCCATTCCTAAAGCGTTAAATACAAAATTATTAGATTTAATGCAATTACATGTGTGTTCAAATTATTTTTGAAGCCAAGAATTACAGTTACCATAAGCGAACTTGTTTAACAGTTTTGCTTTTTGTAGCAGTTACCGATGAAGTTAAACATGATAGAGTAACTTAAGTTAGAAAGACACTGAACCCTCGACAAGCATGTCCGGGCCCGGTTAATGCTATAGTAACCACACTACTCTCTCGCGTGGATTTAGCCTATGATATATAATTCTGTTTGCGTTGTGCTCGCTGGGGATACTAAATTAACACTATATTTACAGCATATAATAGTCACATGGCTTATGCTTTGGCTTCCCATATTCCGATGATCAAATTTTCAAACGCCTTATTATCATATGGCATTTACCGATTATCTGAATAGGTAAAATTTCCAATAAGTTAAAAGTAGGTCATCTTTATGTATTTTAAAAGGATAAAATTTATTAAATAGATTAGGCTGTGAAATCTATATTCTGTCTGTCGTCTTTCGTATCAATTAAAATTTTAAATATTAAATTTGTGCTTTATTATAGCTAGCCCCTGTGATTTAATAAGCTATAATTATGGATAATAAACTAATTGATTCTACTTATTAAATATGTTGAAATATATCCTATATTTTTACCATATATTTATATTATTTCTGAATCTCAGTATGAAAGCAATGCACTGTAACAAGTAATTTTACAATATTAGAAGTAATCGCATTACAAATTTTGTAAGAAAGAAAGCAGTAATATGTGCCTTGAAATGATATTGCTTTATATGGTTTGTTTTGAAATTTTCACTACATTACTGCTTAGTAAGCTCATACACCGTAGGTCTGTAAAAGTTAACTATATTCTTCTTGTCATTACAGTCAGTTTGATTCACAATAAAACTCGTGAGTTAATCTGATAGCAGACTTATTATGATTGAATACTTAAATATAATACTTTAAGTAACATTACTATTAGATTAGGTTCTTTCCGCTACAGTGATGATTTGAAGAACGTTATCTGAATATTTCTTACATTAGCATGAACAGGGTTCCAGAGTTGTGACATAACTAGTTTGATAATGACTCCATTTTGATTATTTGCGTATGGTGGCCTCTCATCCCTATCTGCTTGTTGATGCATAGGTTGGGTTAGAGAAGTTAGGTACTATAGATACATAATTTGTTAAGAATATATTTGGGAGGTAGGAATACGTATATACTTCTAATAGCATGCGAAATTCTTTAATAGTGAATATATTTAAATATTACGTATTTTGTACACATACTTTCATTTAGTGTTCTTTGATAATTAAAACAATGTAATTGGTGACGAGGATAAAGGAAATTGTAATACGATGGAATATTCAGACGCTCAGCTTCGGTTTCCGAAATATCAAAAACAAACATGTTCCATTGAAAGATACCTTAGTACGAATTATATTGTGGAGTGCATAATATTACAACAGAACTTCAAGTACCATTACTTCTCACACTTCTGGACATGGACATTTATTCTAGTATAAGGAAACTACTGGTTCCAACATCACTGTGTTCAGTCGAGTATGTAGACATAAAGAAAGCGTTACTGTGGCTGTTAAATAAACAAAGCGAGTTGTCCAGTGCATTAGAACAAGTATATCAACCACTTCAGATTAGTGAAAAAGATTCAACAGAAGGTAATTGATGTCGATTCGTCATCTAACAGTATATATCAGTTAAATAACTCCAAGATGAATCAAATTGTGCCTAACCAACGGGAAAGTATCTTTAACTGAAGACAATTTGTCAGATTAAACTTGGTAAAATTAAGTGTCGGTTGGATGAAAATTTGTGATATTCAAGAGGATAGTACACCAACACAAAGTGATTGTGATATTCACGAGGAAAGTTCACTGAAAACTTGTGATAATCAGGAGGACAGTACATTGAAGACAAAAATCTCAGAATCTTTTTAAATAAGACAACATGGGATACAGAAGTTTGATATTAACGGAAATACAATGGGAACCAACATTCAAGAGTACTCATTGGATTGTTTAGTTGACTCTGCACAACATCAAAATGATAAAACGAAAGAAGCAAAATAAACCAGCTAAGAGTAACAAAGTATTTCTGATGAGAAAACAAACGGTTCAGACAGTTGAGTACACTAGCAAATAATTTTATCTAGTATGAAGACTAACAAAAGAGAACAAACAAATCAAAAGAAGGAACGAAAGAATCTTGTCAAAGATATTCGGTGTCAGCATGTGGCAATGAAATACAGGGTATCCCAGAATTCTTTCCCTGATTACAAACATTCATAAGGCATAAAATATGACACATAGACAAATACTTTTTATCTTGAATTGCATGTAACATATTAAAGTTTTATTTGTACATACTTACTGTTATTTTGTTTGTTACAGGGCCCAGTGACGTAACAACATCGGAATCGAACACCATTTGCAGAAACATGTACTCAAACCAGGAGAAAGCCCAATATGTCCTCTGGTATCACGAGACACAGTCACCAAAACAGTCCAAAGACAATTTCAGATGGCATACCATTGACAGCCACCAGATGTTAAAAGCATCAAGATGTGGTATGCTGAGTTTAAGGAATCAGGCAGCGTCAGTGATCTCCCTAGAACAGGCAGGCCTGGATCTAGTGCGCAGACAATTCAGACATTGAGAGATGCCTTCGTGAGAAGTCCCAAGAAGTCAGTCTGCACAGGCTCACGTGAGTTACAGATTCCTAAGACATCAGTGCACCGCATCCTACATAAACATCTTTTCCGTGCGTACAAAGTCCAGATCGTGCAGTCCCTACAACCAACGGATTACAGTGATCGTTACGACTTTGCTGTTGCCATGCTGTCTGTGATTGAGGAAGATGTTGACTATCTGAAACGTGTCTTTTTCTCAGATTAGACCACCTTGCATTTGAACGGTGTTGTCAACTAACACAATGCTAGGATCTGGGGATCCGAGAATCCCCACGCTGTGTTTGAGACCGTCAGAGACAGCCCTGAGTTGAACGTGTGGTGCGGTCTTATGCACAATAAAATCGTAGGACCTTTTCAGTGAAAAAAACGATCACAGCCAATACCTACCTCGATATGTTGCAGTTACTTGTTGTGCCACAGATTCAGGACAGTCCGGACTTAATTTTCCAACATGATGGTGCGCCTCCTCATTTATACTTAGATGTCCGTGCCTATTTGGATACAACATTTCCGGGAAGATGGATCGAGCGTGATGGTCCCATAAACTGGCCTCCGCGATCACCGGATATAACACCACTGGATTTCTTCCTTTGGGGTTATGTCAAGGACCAGGTTTACCAAACGCCAGTAAACGACATCGCAGCATTACGGTGCAGAATTACTGAAGTCATAACATCCATCCCTCACGTAATGTTGACCAACACATGGGTGGAATTGAAATATCGCCTGGATATCCTTCGGGCAACGAAAGGATCACACGTAGAAATTTGTTAATTGTGTACACTAAAACTTGAATATGTTACATGCAATTCAAGATAAAAAGTATTTGTCTATGTGCCATATTTTATTCCTTATGAATGTTTGTAATCAGGGAAAGAATTATGGGACACCCTGTATAACAACAGTGTGTAATGGACTTGAGACAACTGCACATGTCGGACAGGAAGCCACAGCTTTTAAACAGATATACAAAACTAAGAAGGAAACGAAACTACGTATGCTAAAGAAGGAAGACAAAGTTAAATATCTGTGCAGTTTATTTGAAAAATGTTACCTGTGGAAAAAGGGAGTAAGGCGCCATCAGTATTCCGTAGGAATTGGGTACCAAATACCATAGAGGACATCTTCAAATTTATCAAATGATTTGGGACAATTGAAGGTTACACCTACTGATATGTTGAAAGAAAATAAACGATCATATTTTTCCATTACCAAAATGTGTAGAGACAAGGCCAAAATACAAAAATCAAATAAAGTAAAATTTAAATAATCTCTTGTATTCACCGGATGGAGAAATTATGACCAATCTGGCTATGCAATGGACTAAGATGGCGGGCATAACCAACTTTATAGGCCAACGAATGTTGAACTTAACTCAATGAGCTATCTTCCGATCACTTAGTTTATTATGGTAATATGTAGTACACTAATTCGAGTGAATCTTGAGCCGACATCCTCATAACCTACAAGAAGACCACTAGATAAATTGCAAGGAGGTTGCTCCACAGACGGAGTACTTCGTGTGTATTCGAAGTTGTCCAACACATCCATTAGTAGCTGAAGACAGACAACTTGGAAGTTGTTAAAAGGTTGCTCCACAAGGGAAGTACTTTGAAAGTCTACAGGTGTCATGGAGAATAGTTTGGATCAACAATCAGAAGGAAGGAGGGGAAAGGAAGAGATAAGGTAGAGAATTTAAATTTTCACTAAAGATGATATTTTGTATCAGAAGCCAAAGAGGAAGGGGAAGTGGATGTCAAGGAAATAATTAGACCATGGCTAACAATGTTTATTTGTTATAGATTTAATATATATTCGTTTAATGTTCTTTTAAAGAATAGGGTACAGTGTTGTTTTTGTTAGTTTGAGTCAGTTGTTGCGTTTATTGTTCTTGCGTGCAGTTTATTACACAGTGTTTCGAAATTCGTAAATATATCATCTTCTAATATCATGTGATATTCTTCAATATTAAATAGTATGTATTTTGTATGTATGTAGTGTGCTTTGATGATTAAGGAAATATTAAGGCAGAACACCTATCATCATCATAGCCCAAGCGGAATATCTTAAATATTTTCTGCCTCTCGTTGTCTCCTAAGTTTATGTTCGCTTATTTTTGAAATTTTAATGCGAAAATCTGCATATTATTTTATCCAATCGTTGTGAATTCCTATTACTTTTATCGCTGCCTTTTGATGAGTTGATATCATCTAGCCTAGTGTAGTTCATATTGCAATATATTCACAGGAATTCGTCGTGGTGCTGATAACTCAGAAGTAGAGCACTCAGCCGGTCACCGGGAGACCCAAATTTGTTTCCCGATCAGTGCAACGACCAATTTATCTCTTCATTTTCTTAAATATTGTACCATATCTCAGGTATAAAGGAGATTAATATCTACGTATAAAAGTGGTGGCCAGAAAGAATTAGCAAATACTCTTTTGAAATAGAATACTATTCCAGAAAAATTCAGTGTGTGATGTCTCTTTAGAGTCTCACATACCATCTAGTGGCTTGGTGGTTTACTACTTGAATTAAAGCAGAGCTATGTGTTTTTGGGTTTAGTTGATAGCTGTCTCTGTAGTAACGGATTATTTTGACTGTTAATTAATTTTTTTTACATTTTTAATATTTGAATATATTTTCTTTCCTTTATTATTTTAAATATTTTAATGATCTGTGTGTGGCCGAGGCAGTTACTCATACTTATAAAAGAAATAGATGGTGTGTTTTAAAGTTTAGTAAGGATGTGACGTAAGGTGCTAGTGAATTTTAGCAACTTAACTTTTTATTTATGGAGCTTAATATAATATTTGTAATGATGTTTTCGTTGTCTGCTATTTTCTAAGGATATTTGACCTCTTTGTACGCTTGGACGTGTTTATTTATTTTTTCTTGTTTCATTATGCGTTAGTTTTGAGTTTGAGATTTCGATATCGTGTTCTTTGCGAACGTTTGAAGACACGATGAATGTGTAGTTTTATATATTTTTCGCACAGCCTAATACACTGAAGAATTGATTTTTCCGACATAACTCGTGAGCTCCAAGCTATCAACAGATCCGTGAGAGTGTTCCATGGCTTTTTATGTAAAATTTTGACGTTAGTAAGCCGAAGGTATTTGATGGGAAAAAAAAATATAATTACGCCTTGTGTTTTTTTCAGACTCCATATTGGAGGGGGAGTAGTATTAATTTATTAACGTCCTTAATTAAACTGAGTGAATTGACAGTTCTATGAACTCTTCAAGGATTCTTCTGAATATTTGCCATCTAAGAAATATTTAATCGGAGAAGAACATCAAGAAATATGCGTAGATAAAAACCTCACCTTTAACTCTTCCTCAGTCTGGAAAAACTGGTCATTTTAAGGGAAATTTAAAGTTTGATTTTAAGCAATATTTTATTTCGGGTATGTCTATGTAGGGTGTGATTCCTTTTTGTCAATCCACCCCTTCTCAACATATCTTGGTTTTCCTTTTGATTTGAAATTAGGAAGGGATGGTTAGACTGCCAAAATAAATACTTGCGTATGAAAATTAAAGTATGTTAGACATGTAACAGGTGTCGCACAGTGGTATGAAATCCCCCAAAACTGGCCATAATATTAAAACATTGTTGAATTTGCATGTATACATAGGTTTTCGAGGTCGCTGATAATGATTATGAAGTCAATATTCAATATGACGGGCAATTTTTTTTTTCAACGTTCTCCAAATAGGCTGAAATAAGTTTCATTATATTTTCGAGGTCGCTAATAATGATTGTGAAGTCAAATTTCAAAATGGCGAATCCAATATGGCGTTCAAATTCCTATGTATAATTTCCAGATTTGACCAATTGACTAAAGGGTATTTTTACTTGTTTACAGATACCTGGGGTCACTGTTACCCCGTACGTCAAATCACTGGTTAAATAACTTTGTATGACCTTACTTATTTACATTATTTATTTTTCATTCCAAATGAGGTATAATTATCCTTTTTGGAATTCTGAACATCTAATGGAAAATACGAGCATAAATCCTGCAAGGGCACCTAGGGGCAGCTGGTTTTTGTTAATTCCATTAGATTATAGTATTGAGTGTGTCGTAAAATCAATATGTTGAAGGAATTCTGCACAATTCATAATTGTTTTTCTAAATTTCAAAAATTTTGTTTTTAATTTTATCTTTTTTGTTGAACTTCAACGATAATTTGTGATAATTTCAACTTTTTTTCTCAGCTTTAATATAAGTTCAATTATAAATCTAGGTATCTTCATCTATTTCTTTCATTTTAAAAATAAAAAAAGTTGATATTAACAAAATTATGATCGTTCAAAAAAATATTTTTTTTTCGCGTTCACATTAGCTACGTTCGAACCGGTCAAACGGCACGTTTCAAATGATTGCATCTTCCGCAGGTATAACAAAGGGGCAGATGTTTCAACGGAATTCGATACTTCAAGCATTCTAGTATTCGACCTAAGACCTAAAAATGATCAAATCGAATATATATATATATATATATATATATATATTACTTTCGGCTAGCTTTTTGGATTTCAGCCCACTGTGTATCGATATAAGTTTGAAAACTTAATACAAATAATTCGGAATATTTTCTCCCTTATTCAGAATTTGAACAGTAATAAACTTTTCATTATAAGTATTGCATATATCAACTTATATGTTACTAACTTATTTGTCATGCACTTTGTGTGGAGTACCATTTAACTTACTTAAGGATCTGTTAATCCTTAATTAGTAAGATTTTTTGGTCACAGTTCGAAAGTCGACAGTCGAATCGTAATTTAACTTTGTGTGTACAGATTGCACTTTGTATTAACACTATTACATTTTCTCTGTGATATATAAAGGGTGTCCCATTTTAATCAAACCATTGGAATATTGCAAAGCGCTGAAGGAAAGTACAAAAAGTGTGCAGTGGAACATGTACAGACAGAAGAAGGACAGCCTTTCATGCACAGTGCTGAGTGGTCAGATGCACAGTGTTGCCACCAAAACACAAACTTATATATTTTTTCAAATGGGATGAAGGTTCAATACTTTTAGAGGCGATAATGTGAGTCATGATAAACAAAAAACATCATATGAGCATGATGCAAATTCTGCTTCGTTTTGGAGATAGTGTGTTTCCAACTTGGAGCCCAAAGTTAATACCTAACAGTGGAAAGTAAATGAATAATTCTTAATAAATAGAAACCGACGCATTGAATGAAAATTTCGTTTGCGTAAATTTGTTTGTAACAACATGATTGATATCAGGATTGAAAACAGGATGTCACCATTTTGTCAGTGTTGCCAACCCGGTATAACGTTTAATTTTTTCAAATTGCACTACGTTGTATTAGGTATTTGACATCCTCTAGTGACGATAAACATGTGTAAAGTACACATCGAGTATTGCGAACTATAGACAAGACAAAGGTTTTCGCGATCTTGTACTAACTACGTAGTTCCCTGGCATATTTCATCCACAGTTTGCAACACTGCTATGTGTGCTTTATGTATGTTGTTTATCATCACTAGAGAATGCCAAATACCTAATAATACAACTTAGTGCCATTTGAAAATTTTAAACGTCACATCGGGTTGGCAGCACTGTCAACCTGACGACATCGTGTTTTCAATCTTGATATCCACCATGTTGTTACAAATAAATTTACGCAAACGAAATTTTCATTCAATGTGTAGCTTCTGATTTATTCAG
Source organism: Lepisma saccharinum (assembly GCA_022664845.1). NCBI lineage: Eukaryota > Metazoa > Arthropoda > Insecta > Zygentoma > Lepismatidae > Lepisma > Lepisma saccharinum. The sequence goes on from JAGDQP010001500.1 coordinate 81,689, forward strand.
AATTATTATTCATTTTCTTCCCATTGTTAGACGTTGATTTTGGGTTCCAAGTTGGAATCACTGTATTTCCAAAACGAAGCAGAACTCGACGCGTGTTTATATTAAGTTTTCTGTTTATCATGACTCACACTATCACCTCTGAAAGTATTGAATCTTCATCCTATTTGAAAAAAAAAAAAACATAAGTTTGTGTTGAAGTGGAAACACTGTGTGTTACATCACTGCATTGTGCTTTCAAGGCTGTCCCCACCTCCCTCCGTCGGTACATGTTCCACTGCACTTTTTTTGTATTTTTCTTCAGCGTTTTGCAATATTCCAGTGGTCTGATTGAAATGAGACACTACATATGTCTCATTATATGTATATACTACATATATACATATGAGCCTTCTGTAGCCTAGTCAATAGCGCGCTCGACTTCAGTGCAAGCGGTCCTGGGTTCAATTCCCGGTGGAGGTTCAAATTTTGGCGTTGACCCAGCATCGTGGGGACAGTTGGGGAGCTGCTGTGAATATAACACAATGGCGATCACAGTTGAGAGCTTCGGCTCTCCTCTCCTAACACGTCTGGTCAGCGTGGAAGCAGTAGACCAACTCCTCCCTCCGGGAGAGGCCTCATCCAGTAGTGGATTGAATACGGATGTAAATTAATATATATTTTGTAGACTTCTCCAAGGTTACTGTGTTTGTATCGATTCGTGGGTTTAGCTAATGAGTAAATACTTGCTATAAACAAAAATACACACTTCTTGTACATAATAAGAGCACTTATTCGTACTTACTTTGCTACCTAAGGAGATAGTTAACTTCTGAACTTTCTTTGCTTAGCTACTCTGCTAGACTTTTTTTGACTACTGTTAACTGCAAATCGGAAACACATTGAGATTTGAATTAACAACACTACAAATACATTTTTACTGTTTATTACGGTAAATGTTTTGGAGAGACGATCTATTAAGATTGAATGGAACTGATCGTCTTTGAGCATTGCACTATTTGATCATTTGGAGACCCCAAACACACATACCTGTCGTATCGTGAGCGTGGATTCTAGAGTCCTGGTTGAATCCTAGTTCTCTTCATAGATGGAGAAAACACTTAAGATCGCCACTGGATCAAAGTCACTGTTTAATAAGGTCTGAGTTGCACGATCATGAGCTATTCTAATTGTCCCTTTGAAACTAACACTCAACATAATTTCACAACTCCAACACTGTCCGAAATTATTCAGAGTTCACTTTCTAACTGGTAACTAAAATAACCAAGTCCACAGGTATGGAAACACAAATGACTCTCTGTGTAACATTGAGGAAACGAAGTAAAGCAAGTGAACTGATCGAAATCACAACTATCATTGCATGCCCATTAAATGTGAGTTGTTCTTTTATAAGATATTGCTTTTTACATGTCCCGTCTTACCTCGGCCATCCGGGAGGGTCATGGAAATTGGGATCTTGTTACCAAAGATAGGAGATATTGTTGTTATTGTAATTTATCACTCGGATTTTGTCAAAGATGCCTTGGCAAAGAGGAAAAGAGTTATTGAGTAATGATCAACGAATAGGATACAGGTATCCGGTTTTCTATATTCCATTTCTCTAGATCTCAAGAGGTTGTTACAATGCTCCTTGAACGTGCTTGATCTGATGTTCTTTGTATCGAATGAACAATTCATCTTGTCTTCGATTTTCTCCCGAAGATGATTGAGTAATGGCTCTGGAAGCAGATATTAATTTCATTCTCTTAAACATGCTTTTTATTACTATCTGGAGTAAGTGGGAACAAGCACAAATGTTCAAAACGTGTTGCTAATCTTTCTAGTCTCTAATATTACATATCAAGTCCTTAAACACTTTTATTTCCTATGAAATGTGAATCACCTCCGATATTTGCACAATGAGTAATGTTCGTGTCTTACGGGAGAGGACGATATTGCCTTTCATAGTCCGGACCGTTTTTCACTGTTCATATACAATTATAGTGTGGTTTGGGCTCCTTTTTATACTTATATATTTATTCAAGTCTGTTTACTTTTACCTGTAAATTGCCGTACTCAAATCCGCTCAACAATAAATATAAATATATATAAAATCATTTATTCGCTGATGTAACTATTTAATACTTATTTTCACAAGAATGTCCTTGTGAAATTGTATACTGTCGTTGTTTCAAAAAGTATAATGATCTAAAATTATGATTGGTCGTAAAATTTAACTTCCAAGTCAAAAGTTTGTACACTCTGAAACTTCGCTAACTGTGACTGTGTTCTATACTACAGTGAAACAGCTGAGAGAAAGTATTTTGTAGCAATCTTTCTTGATAGTTCTTGTTTGTGAAATCTTCGGCGGTATTTTGAACCAAAATATTGAACTTATTTACTTTGAGACTTGTTTATTGATACTCTTCCGTCTAATTTAAAACAAAGAATAGAAATAGAAAAATATAAAGTTCTGCTATAATTAAAAATTCATTCAGAACACGTTTAATTTTTATTAATTCATTATTTAGATTAAGAAAGAATTACTGAGTATTTCATTAAGCAATGTTATAGCATGACAAAGGCACAATAACAGTTTTGTGGTATATTGCAATTATAATTGAATTGGGTGCAATCAAAAGAAAACTGCATTTCCGAGTACAGTCTTGGTGTTTATATTGAGGTTTAATTTTTGCTCATTTGAAGGAAGGGTGTTGTTTCGCTAGTTTACTTTTTTATGTTGACCTATTCAAATATACAGATGTTGAATTTAGTTTATGATATGATATGATTTATTCGCGTGTCTTTTTGCTTACAATTCGAGGTGTTTCCTCAACTAAGCATTACAGTTGACACATCAAAATAGTTTTAACAATTAGTTTTAACCTATACAGCTATCATTTAGAAAGCTTTCGACAGTATAGTACGCTTTGCTTAACATTAATTCTTTTAGAGCTTTCCGAAATATTTGACCATCAGCTATATCTTTAAATCTTTCTGGTAGCTTATTGTATAGTCGAGTACTATTTACATATACTGTTTTTCTAAAATTTGCATAATTTGGTGAATTACATACATGTACATATTTTGCCGAGTATTATAGGAATGTATCTTATTTGTGGCAGTGAATAGATGTTTTGTGTTGGTACATATACAGAATTTGAACGGTGTACATATAAACTAGGAAGAGTTAGTATTTTATACTGCTTAAACGTATTTTTACACGAACATCGGTTTGACAGTTTAAATATTGTTCTTATAATTTTCTTTTGTATTCGAAATGTACTTAAGCCCTGTAGTGAATTTCCCCCCCAAAATACCATAATTAGGACATTACAGTATTCATACAAACACTATCTTATAGTCTGCGAAATGCAAAACAGAAAGAGCTCAGTTTATTATTAATGTATCCAATATGGGTGTTCCACGACAGATTCTCATTAATATAGCCCCAGAAATTTAGCCCTTGTATTGTGCAGAGGGTAAAAGTAGGTTTGACACTTTAGGTTTTTACTGTACTTCTTTGTGTACAGTAAATTCCTCTTTACTTTCACTCTAATATTCCACCCTTGTAGGTTTGGTTCATTTGTTTGATGAGTAGGAAATGCACCTTTAGCATAACTTAACCTAATGTACAAGGAAGTTTATATCTATGCTAAAACATAGAAGTCAGTCCTTTGTTTCAAAATTATATTCAGTGTTTTCTCATTCCTGTTTTGCTAGCATAGATCATAGTATAAGTGACACTCGGGAATAGTTAAGTGTACTGACTCCCCTCTATTTTAATGAGTTCGGATATATACTTTACAGATGTTTTGCTCTTGGACTAGTGGGATTTCCTTTAGATTCTGTCACCATGAAAACATGAGTCATTGTGTGTGATAGTTGCGCAGAGAGGCTTATTCTTTGGTGTAATGGTACTTTGTACTCTTGTGTGTTCTTCTACTGTGCTCAGTTGACCCGCTGATTTGATTATAGTGCATTTATTCTACGTTATGCAGTAAGCTTGAAATACCATATCTATATCGAATAAGCTAGCTTTTCAGTGGAACAGTTGGCGGCGTCCTGGTTCGGTTGTGTCCCTCGCGAATCTTTGTAGATTGATGTAGTGGCTGAATATTGTTATTCAAGCAATTTCTTTTAATGCCAGCTGAGCTGTGATGTGCTTCGATGATAATATTTATTAATCAGAGTGATAAATATGCTACGTAATATATACGTGCGAGTGCTCTAGTGACCCGCTGTTCTTCGTTGTTTATAAGGGAAACTTAATGCCAGAAGTAGAGTTCTTCTGAGGTATTATAATTATTGTTGGCCTAGTCAGTGTTTCCAATCTCAGTGAAGCTTGGTGGGTCATGGCTGGGGGATGTCAATAGCTGGACCACATATTAGCTAGTTTGTGTAGACATGTTCTTATGGGGAAGGTAAAATAAAACTTTGTTTTGATATTGAGTGATGTTTTAACAGGGAGTGGTTCTCACCCGCTCGCTTGGGGGTGCTATGTGGGCGAACCTGCAGCCTTTTGCCCTGACCACATGGGTTCCGTGGAAGATTCATTTTGTTTGTCCACACTCTGCTTGGGCGATGTTTTCACGGGGTAGCGCGTTTGTGACCTGTCAGTATTTTCCCTCAATATTAGTTGCTGCTCCTGCGGCCATGCTGGTCTTGGAACTGACAGGGTTGCCACGGGGTGGCTGTATTTCTGTCACGCTACAAGTGGGAAGTAGAATGCGAGTTCAAATGAAGGATTTTGGTCTTCAAAGCTTTTATTAACATGACAGTATTGTGATATTAGTAAGATTAAATTTAAAAATTCCGTCCTAATTGAGACACGACACTCGACCTCTTCCATAAGACTCACTTATACTAAGCACAGGCTATCGTGTCTACTGAAGAAAGCTTATATTTGTAATTGATACAAGAGGATCACAGTTTCACTGTTTTTTCTTTCTTTTTGTGTTTTCTAGAATGCTATCAATGTCAAAGGACTTATTATGTTATTCTATGGTGTATCTGAACTCGAAAGTTTGTTAAGGAGTATAATTATAGAGTATAATCATAGCGTGAGGTAGCATATTTATCTCAAAGCAAGTGGGGAAATATAATGATTTGTATTTTAAATCAAGCAATATAACTGTCTCCGTTAGCAAGCAAAATATAATAATGTGCTCATTATTTAATTAATGCAACTCGTCAAGTATATCACCCTGTGCTGTTATCTACGTGTCCAGAAGTTGTGTGTGGGATGAATTTCTTCCTTAGCTGCGTGAAATTCTGTTTCTAGTTTAAAGAAATTTTTTAAACATTTTAAAAATACTTTTTCAGGGCCCATTAGGCAATTTTATGAATTAGTAAATTTTGCCTAGTGAAATCTAGTAGGGTATGATACTCAACGTATTTTTGAAATTTTCTTTGCAGATTTATTGAGGGCTGACCTATGAGAATATACGATTTCAGCTGTCTAGTTACTTCTCTAAACGCTTTACATAAACAACATTTGGTAAAGAAAATATAGATACAGCGATTATCTTACTATGCATTTAAATAATATTCGATAATAAAATTTCATGTAAAATTGTTTATATATTATGTTATTACAATACGAAACTTCTTATCTTTTGTAGATGAAAAAACATACAAAAGCGGCTTAAATCTTCTAAGTGCGTACTTAAATTTTCTGGGATCTAGAGTGGAACAGTTACTTACTTCCTCGGCACATTTACAGCGGTTATTTCTGTCCCTCATTCAAATAATAGAGTTCGATTCTTCTGGTATTACATGTCTGGAAGACTGCACTACAAAAGGTGAGTTGACTTTCTTTCTCAAAGTTTTGTAACGTGAATATACGAAATAGGAAAATCGAGACCGAACGTATGAACGTTAAGTGCTTTGAAAAGTGAACAAGTTGAACTTAGTGTTAATTTACTTGTTTTTGTATGGAATTTGTTGTTGGATTGAACAACCTTTTTCAAGTAGTGAAACAATTATTGTAAAGGAAAACTTGGGATATTATTTGTACATAGTTGTTTCCCATATCTTTTCGTGATAACAAAACAACTAATTCCTAATCAAATCAACCAAGGGTTGAGTCTTATAATTTGAATTGCGCAAAGGCACAACTGCTATAATAGGTGCTAATTCGCAACCTGGCCATATCGTAGAGGATTTTCTACGTGCCATAAACATGAACTTACTTTTATATTTTTTTGTTTATACTTTAAAAAATTTCCATATTACTACAGATTCTAATTTCAATGATAGTTTAATTCTGGGAGAGGTTAAAGGACGTATTAGTAACATATTTTGATTAGGAGACGTTTGAATGTCGATTCTTAAATGAATACATAATAATAATAATAATAAGGGACTAGAGTTAAATCGATTCTTAATTTACTACTCGACAATTACAATAGGAGACTAATGGCAAACCTCAAAATAATAGTCCAAAGTAGATAGCAGACTACAGCTAGTAAATGTTGATTAACACAATTTAAGGGGACAAGAGAATTAACATCCTTTTCAGATCTATAACAAAAATTTCGGAGACAAATATATTGTTTCCGTGTGTTATCTGATAGGTGTCAGCTCAATCGGCCTGATGAATCAGCTTCCTCATTAACTTACATCATAATATCGTTCCACATGAGAAATTAATAACAGAATAGTCTATAAAATATTGTAGTCTTCTTATTAAAAATTGAATGTGATCTTGCTACCGTTTTTGACTGTGTAACACTAAGGGGCAGTACTACAATCGACCGCTAAACTTCTATTTTAGTTTCTATTTTAGAGTCAGCGCTAAGTTGAGGCTAAGTCTGATTTTGGCCAATGACAGTTGGATATAACAGGAAATCCTGATATCCATAACAGGATTTTCTTTAATATCATATGGTTCTTGGGTAGCATTTCCCTTGTCCATTATTCTTTCTTCGTTTACGTGTTTCTCTTCTTCGGGTTTATGGAAGTTCTCACTAGTTTCCGAATTTTCCTCCTTATGGAAATACCAATTATACCAATCCTTCATTGACATGGTTTTGGTTTATCCTGTTCGACCTTTTTATTTGGGCTTGGTGGTGGAGTCAGCGGTTCCTGATATATGGTCAATTTTTCATTCGATTCGATACAATTCCTTACGATTGGACTATTCTGATCTTCTTGAATCGCTTCAACAACAGATTTAAAGATATGTACCTCCGGTATTCTCATTGTTAGTGTTATTTTAGAACCACTTTCTCTTATACAGTTATAAATGGTTGGAACCATGATAGTAGGTGATATTTTCCATTTGCCCATTCCAATCGCCAGCGACACCAAATTAAGTTTATCTTGAATAGCATGTCCTAATTGTGCACTCAATTCCTTAATTATTAGTATAATGTCCTCTACCGCACTTTCCTTACTGGAGCTCACATGGATGAATTTGACACCAAATTTATTAATACTGTAATAGATTTTAATTGTTTTTCCATCAGATTGTAGATCAGCGTTGCTCATATTCTCAATACTATCATTTTCATGTGTTTGAAGCACTGTTTCCGCAATACCTCTAGGAAAAGTAGCCAAAGCAGGGTTTACAAAGTGTATTAATATATTCTTCTTTTTCAAGGTTAATGGATGTATTCAAGATCAAAAGATCTTCCTCCCTTCTTGTAAATTTGCCCTCTTGTTTAATCCAATTTAATATAGGTTCCAATTGGTTATGACTTCTTAGGTTAGGATTAGTTCTTTCTCTTCAACATAGTTTTCTTCGATGGCGGTCCAGCCCTTCACGTGGGGGACTGGCTTACCTGCCTCCTTTACCTGATATCCATTTTGTTCTATATTTAGTTTTCTTCTTAGAAATTCTTCTAGTCGTTTCTTGTCTTTCCTAATTCTAGAAGATGATTTCCTCTTTCTCTTGCCAGTTTGGGTAGATTGATCCTTTCTATTCTCCATAGTCTGTTTTAGAAATGTATCTTTTGAATGCCATTTGGTAGCTAACACACTTGTCACTATTTGGTTCCTGACATGGCCGTTTCCGTAGTTGGCAAGGGACACAGATATTTTTGCTCTTATCTGGACATTCCTCGTTCTTGTGATCTTTCTTCCCACAATATCGACACCTTATATCCTCATCCAAACAGTGATTCCTCATGTGTCCGAAATCCTGACATCTGAAACAAAGCGGGACTGCTATAAAGTCCCTAAACTGATTGATTCGTAATTTATATAAACTTTTTTTTTGCCAGATTCAAATATTTCCTAATTCCTGGAGAGACCTCAATGACCAAATGGGTTCTATCACGTCTCTTAGGCCCTACCCGAAACCTTGGTTTGACTTCCTTAGCTTCTCTGCTTAGCTCTTCTGGCAGTTCTGTTCTACCAATGTTTCCACTATTTCCCCATCTTTAAGATATGCTAACTACCATAAGTGGCTTGTACCTTAGTTTCTTGCACCTTAAAGTTTGTCTTTACAATCTCGCTATTTTTAATTCTTTCATGTTCCTCCTTCGTATCTGTGCTAATAATTAACCCTGTATTTGTCTTCTTGATTTGTGAAACCTTGTATTTTAACATCTTTGGGTTGATAACTGTGGTAAACCTTTCCTCAACCTCCTTAACAGTTTCACCTTCATCTGGTTTTATGACAATGATAGGCTTAGTCTTTGCCTTTGCTTGCGCAATTTCCTTTTCCGTCATAGTTGATCTTACTACTTCTGCCATAGTCCTTACATTCGTATCCTGATCAGTTTCCATTCTCATTGATCTTTCCTTTAAAATGTTCATAATATCCGCATTTTTTTCCTTTATGCAAGTATTCTCCGTACGAAGCTCTGCAAGCTGTTTTTCTCCTTCAATCTTGAGATCCATAACATTCTGCATCAATTCTTTTCAGTGAGTTCTTCATTTTTCTGCCGTTCCTTTTTAACTTCTTCTTGTGTCTCCTTTAGTCTTCTACTATCATTTCGCTTTTCATATCTGAGTTGTCCATTTGGGTTGATAATCTGGTTACATGTTTCATGTGCATGACTTTTAAGATTAGTTACTTCCATTTTTAAGGTTTCATTTTCTTTTTCCAGTTTTTTTCTGTCTTTTGCTAGGAATTCATTCTCTCCTTCAAGTCTTGCTATTTCTAGTTGAAGTTGTTGCAGTTGGTTTGGCTCCAGGGAAGTTGTAGGTTCTCTACCCATCCTTAACTGATGATTTTCCTTAATTTGGTCTTGAATCTGTTTCCTAAGTTCATATACAGCTCCTTGCAATTTTGAAACCATTATAGCCCAGCTAACAAGCAAATTTTCCTTGGATTTCATCTTGTTTGTACCTGTTTTCGATGCATCAAAGTGATTCTTCAAAAATTGAACGTCCTCATCATACTTATCTTTTGGATTTGCCATTGGGTCATCCTTGTCAGATATTTGGAGAACTGGCATCACCCCAAACTGCGACCTTTGCCCTTCCTGGGATCCCGCTAAAGTTGCATCATCCAACAAGACGTTCACTTATTTTTCCTCCTCACTTCTTTTCCCATCCTCTCTGGTCTTCCTATGGCATTGCTTTGCTCCTCCTCCATTGCTACCATCGCTACGGACTCTCTTCTCCTTTCTCCTTAACTTGGAAGTACCATCTTCACTTTCGCTATCAGAGCTATTTTCCTTGTACGAAAACGAGTTTTTGCGCGGCACTGAGTCCCGACGGCTCATAATGATAATTTACGATTTACAATATACCAGGTGTATGCATAAGTTTTTGCCGGTTTTGTGGTAAAGAAAACACGTAATTTTCAAGGGAAATTAATTTTGTTTTATTCAAAATATTGGCCATCGGCTTCTACACATTTCGCCCATCTTTCAGGTAATTGATGCATACAATGCCAGAAAAACTGCTGGTCTTTTGCGGCAAACCATTCGTCGAGCCATTTTCTAACGTCTTCGAAATTGCTGAAGTGCTGCTCTGCGAGCGCGTGCCTTATTGATGCGAAGAGGTGATAGTCAGATGGCGCCAGGTCTGGGGAGTACGGCGGGTGCGGAAGGATGTCCCATCCAAGCGATTTCAAGGTGTCTTTCACTGGTGTTGCTGTGTGAGACGGC
>JAGDQP010001500.1:97762-120557 GCA_022664845.1 Lepisma saccharinum
TATTATTTCAGTGCAATGCTATTATTTTCCGACAAAATACTTCATTTATGAAATAATCTACCGTTGTAATTATCATACTTTAGTAACAAATAAATAATGAAAACTGTTTCTAAGTAGTTAAAAACAGATACATCAAATTATTTTAGAAAAAACGTTTACTTCTTTTCAAAACACCAAGTAAGACTTTAAAAAAGAAGTATCAAATAATACATTTTTTAAAAACTATGAAATAATTGTTAACGTTATTTTCAAAATTATTTCAACACAATCACCTTTTTCTGTATTAAAATTGCTTTCTAATACTTATTAAAATATGTTGTCAAGAGGTGAATTTCAGGAGATTTTCAAATTATTTTAAAAACATATAGAACACATTCTAAGAGGTATTTTCTTTTAAAGATACTATTAAGATCTTATTTTAAAATGATTTTCTGTAATTTGGAAATTGTTTTCGCGTTCTATTTGCTACTTGTGCACTTTAGCCATCCATATACTATATAGCCCCATTGTCACTCACTGACTCACTCACTCACTGACTGACTGATTCACTCATCCATATAAATTCACAGGCCAAACTACTGGAGCTACAAACACCAAATTTGGTATGAAATTGTAGGACAATGAGTAGGTAAAGGGAAAAATCCGACATATTGAAAAAATCTCCATCTTGGATCGAAAATGGCCAAAAAACCTATTGTATAGAATAGAGAGCTTAAACAGTTGGGGCTACAGAAATGAAATTTGGTATGAATGTACATTATCGCTAGTAGGGTACAAAAATATTTTCAAATTTTCTAAAAGTCGCCATCTTGGATCCAAAATGGCCGCCAAACTCATTGTTGTATAGAATACACAGCTTAAACTGCTGGAGCTACTGAAATGAAATTTGGTATAGAGGTACATTATCAACAATAGGCTAATATAATATTACACAATTTACCCAAAGACGCCATCTTGGATACAAAATGGCGTACGTTTGAAATGCATTTTCCACACCGTTTGAGTTAGAGATACGAAACCTGGTATGAAGGTGTATTATGACGAATAGTTTAGGAAAATATTACAAGCTGTTGAAACAATCGCCATCTTGGATCCAAAATGGCCGCCCAATAAATCATTTTGGACACCGTTTGAGCTAGAGAAATGAAATTTTATTTGAAGTTGTGTTTTCGCGTGTAAGTCACGACAATATAATAAAATGTTAAAAGAGTCGCCATCTTGGATCCAAAATGGCCGCAAAACTCATTGTTGTATAGAATACACAGCCTGAGCGGCTGGGGCTATTGAAATGGAATTTGATATAAAGGTAGAATATCACCAGTATGTTACGAAAATATTACGAGATGTGTTCAAAGACGCCATCTTGGATCCAAAATGGCTGAGTTAAAAGTTCATTTTCAACAACGGTTTATCTAGAGATAAGAAATTTAGCATAAAGGTGTATCATAAATATTAGTTTATGGAAATAATACCAAATTTTGGGAAAGTTGCTATCATTAATCCAAAATGGCCGCCTGATAATCCATTTTCTAAACGACTAAAGCTAGACAAACCAAATTGGTATGAAGCTGTACCACGAGGAGTAGGTCATAAAAAATAGTGAAAAATCCCATATGGGGGCGCAGCCCCCCCTGGATGGCGATAAATTTGTACCATGGAAACAGTCCGCCAGAGATTATCTGATTACTATAAACGGGGGAGCATCCCTCCCAAACTCCGATGTTGGGAGCGCAGCTCCCACGGGGGTCTGGGGGCAGCGTCTCAGCGAAGCAAAGCGAGTCTATATACTATGTAGCCCCATGATCACTCACTGACTGAGTCATCATCAAAATTCACAGCCCAAATTACTGGAGCTATTAATACCAAATTTGTTATGAAGGTGTAGAACCATGAGTAGGTAAAAGGAAAAATCCGAAGTTTTGAAAAAAGTCGCCATCTTGAATTCAAAATGGCCGCCAAACCCATTGTATATAATAGGGAGGCCAAACGGCTGGGGCTATTAAAATGAAATTTGGCAGTAGTTTACAACATCACTAGTAAGTTACGAAAATATTTTCAAATTTTCTAAAAGTCGCCATCTTGGATCCAAAATGGCCGCCAAACCCATTGTTGTATAGAATACAGAGCCTAAACTACTGGAGCTATTGTAATGAAATGTGGTATAAAGGTACATTATCAATTGTGGGTTAATATAATATTACACAATTTACTTAAAGACGCCATCTTGGATCCAAAATGGCGGACTTAAAATTTCATTTTCCACAACCTTTGAGGTAGAAGCACGAAATTTAGCAAAAAGGTGTATCGTAATTAGTAGTTTAGGAAAATAATAAAATGTTTTGGGAAAGTCGCCATTTTGGATCCAAGATGGCGATTTTCAATACATTGTCTATTTTTCTATTTTTATCTATTCTTCACACCGTTTGAGCTAGAGATACGAAATTTGGCATAAAGGTGCATTATGACGAGTAGTTTAGGAAAATATTACAAAATTTTGGGAAAGGACCCATCTTGGAACCAAAATTGCCGACCGAAAACCCATTTTGTACACCGCTTGAGCTAGATAAATTAAATTTTATTTGAAGGTGTATCTTTACGAGTAAGTCACGACAATATAATAAAATGTAAAAAAGTCGCCATCTTTAATACAAAATGGCCGCCCGAAAACCCATTTTCTCAACCACTAAGGCTAGACAAACGAAATTTGGTATGAACATGTACCATGACAAGTAGGTCACAAGAAAATGGCGCAGCCCCCCCCCCCCCCTTTGGTTGGTATATTTGTACTATGGAGGCGCAGTCCGTCAGTGTCTGATTTCGATTAAGGGGGCGATCCCCCCCGAGCTAAGCAAAGCGAGTCTATATACTATATAGCCCCATGGACACTCACTCATCCATATAAATTCACAGGCCAAACTACTGGAGCTACAAACACCAAATGTTTTATGAAGATGTAGGACCATGAGTAGGTAAAGGAAAAACTCCGACATTTTGAGAAAGTTGCCATCTTGGATCCAAAATGGCCCCAAAACCCATTGTTGTATAGAATAGGGAGGCTAAACGGCTGGGGCTATTGAATTCAAATTAGGCATGTAGATACATTATCGTTAGTAGGTAAGGAAAATATTTTCAAATTATGTAAAAGTCGCCATCTTGGATTCAAAATGGCCGCCAAACCCATTGTATAGAATGGATAGCTTTAACTACTGGGGCTATTGAATTGAAATTTGGTATAGAGATACATTATCAATTGTAGGTTAATATAATATTACATAGTTTACCTAAAGACGCTATCTTGGATCCAAAATGGCGGACTTAAAAATCTATTTTCCACAACGTTTGAGATAGAGATACGAAATTTTGGATGAATGTGTATCATAACTAGTAGTTTAGGAAAATAATATAAAATTTTGCGTAAGTCACCATCTTGGATCAAAATGGCCGCCCAAAGATCATTTTCGACACCGTTTGAACTAGAGAAATAAAATTTTATTTTTAGTTGTGTCTTCACGTGTAAGTCGCGACAATGTAATAATATGTTAAAAAGTGGCCATCTTGGATCCAAAATAGCCGCCAAACTCATTGTTTTATAGAATACACAGCCTAAACGGCTGGGGCTACTGAAATTAGATTTGGAACGAAGGTAGAATATCATCAGTACGTTACGTAAATATTACGAGATGTGTTCAAAGACGCCATCTTGGATATAAAATGGCGGACTTAAAAATCCATTTTCCACAGCGTTTTAGCTAGAGATACGAAATTCAGCATAAAGGTGTATCATAACTAGTAGTTTAGCAAAATAGAACAAAGGTTTGGGAAAGTCAGCATCATTAATCCAAAATAGCAGACCGAAAACACATTTTCTAACCGACTAAAGCTAGACAAACGAAGTTTATCACGAAAGTTGTAATGAAACTGCCTTTTGCTTAAAGCATCGGGGTTTCATTAAACAGCACCCAGTTTTCCAATACACACTTTAAAGCACGTGATATCTCAATCCCAGCTTACAAAACAAGAGTGCATTGAATTACCAAGCGATGTTTTGACGCGCCTTCTATACGCTAATCTAGCTTATTCCAAACAATAGGTTCGTTTTCCCAAAAATAGAAAAAATGAATCGGAAGACAGAGAATTAAGGTAAAATGAATGAAAAGTTTATTTTCCTCCAAACTTAAAAATATTCCAAAACCTTGAAATAAATTCGTCTTGCAAAAACACATTCAAAACTAAACACAAATCCACGTAATTTATCTTTGAATAACTGAAAGAATAACGGAATCGTAACAGCTGATAACTAACGCAAGCAATTATATTCCTCACATATTTATGCTCACAGAAAATTACGTTACAGAATTTCCTCAAAATATCCGTTTTGAATGAAAGCAAATCAATACAAGTGAGCTTCAATCTATTACACACTGAAAACCATTCTATGAAGAATAAATATTTTCGTATATTTTCTTCGCAAAAATTCACAACTCGTGAACACATAGAACAAAACTATTTTCACAGTAATAATTACTCACCAACTTAAGTGTAACAAAATCATAGTTTGGGCTCATGTGAGAACTTTTCCTTTCAAGAGCTTAATACCGCCCTTCCAGAAAGGATTGCCAAAAATGAAAGATCTGAATGGCTGCTTCTTAAACCAATGAATAAAAATAATCCCACAAGAATTGCAGATATTCTTATCTCTCATTAAACAACCGGCTCAGAAGGAAAAACACACCTTCTTTCCACATAAAATCTCTCACAAGTACCTACCCACTTCGATTTTACAGTTTCACAAACCACTCTTATAAATACGATGTGACACGTACCTGCGATTTCACATAACTAAAGCCCAAAGCTTCAAGCCAAATGGACAGGCTTGTTCAAGTTTCAACAACCAATCAGAGACCAGTTACCCAGTCATGCTACTAGCGAGCCAATCAGACAATCTGAAGACCCCCTACAGGCAATAATAGAGGTACCCTCTAATAGACAATTCTCCAAACATCATCCTCCGAACCAAAGGCATCGCTCAGAGCAAAGCATCATCATCCGAGCCAAAAATATATCTCATAATTTTGAACTCAAAATCACATATCATTACAAAGTGTACCAGTATGTCACAAAAATAGTGAACCCCCCTCCCCCCATATGGGGGCACAGCCTCCCGGTGGGTGGTATATTTGTACCATGGAGTCGGCTAGAGAGTCTCCGTTTACGATAAAGGGGGCGCAGCCCCCTTCAAACCCCCATGTTGGGAGCGCAGCTCCCACGGGGGTTTAGGGGCAGCGCCCCCAGCGAAACAAAGCGAGTAACGTTAATACAAATGTAGAAATATTTTGAACTTCAGGAGAGATTTCCTGTTAAATAAAGAGATATTCGGCCCACGTGCGCTAAGTTTCTTAGCAGTAAGGTACCCAAATCTGATATTAATACTTCTGGGAAGTGTGCGAATTAGCAGGGGGATGCCCGGGATCCCTGACAAAAAGATTCCTTCCGTGACAAATTATTTTTCGGTCCTGCCAGGGATAAATTTCTTGTCTCCAGAAGAAGTTTCGTTCAAGATAAGATAGAAAATCGGGACATTTTTATTCGGCAGAAGTTTAAACTTATTGTCATGGAAGTGACAAGGGGATTATGAACTTTCACTAGCAGCTAAGAAGCCATTTGTTTTGTGATGTTTTTGAAGTAGCTTCATGTGATTGGTTTGATTTAGAAACCCCCATTTGGAAAATGGGACTGCATATCTTCCCTCCTCTCTCTCTCTCTCTCTCTCTATATATATATATATATATATATATACAGATGCTTATCAGAATAATGGAAACACCTGTAGTTGGCAACACGTCAGATGTATGGGTTGGCAGTGGTATCGTGGCGACAGCAGCGCCGGGCTGCTGGTGGTGGTGTGTTAGGTCGGTCTCCATACTACGTCAGGCGTCGTGGAACAGGAGTGTGCAGTGGCTGCAGCAGACGGAGGTAGTGTAAAATGGGAGACCTCTCAGAGTTTCAAAGAGGGCAAATTGTTGGTGCGCGGTTATGTGGAGTGAGTGTGACGGCAGTGGCTAGTGTGTTAGGTGTGTCGCCAGGGACAGTGTCGAAGGTGATGACGGCCTACACAACACACGGGAAAACCACATCGGGGAAGCGGAACAGTGGGCGGAAGAAAAGCATCAGTGACAGGGCACGCCGGGTATTAAAGCGCATTGTCACGCGGAACCGTCGTGCCACTGCGGCGCAAGTGACGGAGGAACTCAATCAGCACCTCCCCCAACCTGTTTCGACAATCACAGTCCGCCGCGAATTACATGACATGAACTTACGGGGTCGTGTTGCACGGGCCAAACCTCTCATCAGGGACCAGAACGCTTTAGCACGCCGCAAATGGTGCCGCGACCATGCAACTTGGACCGTTGACGACTGGAAACGTGTGGTATGGTCGGATGAGTCACCATTCACCCTATTCCAAATCACGGGCCGTGTTTATGTGTCGAGAACGCCCAAAGAAGCGTATGATCTGCAGTGTCTCCGCCCAACTGTGAAACATGGCGGCGGCACGGTGATTCTGTGGGCCGCAATATCATGGTTTTCATTGGGTCCTGTGGTCACACTTCGCGGACGCATCACTGCCAACGATTATGTCGCAATTTTAGGAGACCACTTGCATCCTATGGTCCGGATGTTGTTCCCGGACAATGACGCCATATTCCAGGATGATAATGCACCCATTCACACAGCTGGAGTTGTTGCAGCGTGGTTTGAGGAACATCGGGATGAAGTTCAACACCTCCCCTGGCCCGCCCAATCCCCAGATCTCAACATAATTGAACATCTGTGGTCCATCTTGGAAACACGTCCCCGGCGACGATTTCCACGTCCATCCTCTCTCACAGAACTGGCCGATGCCCTGCACGAGGAATGGTGTAATATTCCACTTGCTACCATTCACGACCTCTATGCCTCCATCCCACGTCGCATCAAGGCTGTTCTGAAGGCGAAAGGTGGCCCGACACCATATTAATCTGGTAAGTTGCACTTTCGTTCAGGTGTTTCCATTATTCTGATAAGCATCTGTATATGTATGTATGTATGTGTGTGTGTGTGGTGTATAGTCAGGGGGATAAAGCATAAGCACGGATTTCAACAGATATATATATATATGACAACGCCCTAGCCGAGCTGGTCTACCGGTTCCCGTAAGATCACCGAAGTCAAGCAGCTCTGGGTCTGGTCAGTGTTTGGATGGGTAACCGTTTCAGCACTCCAGATGGTGTTGCCTGTGCGGCGTCCACCCAGCGTCGTGAGGCCAATTGGGGAGCTACCTGAGTAAAGAGGTAGCGATCACAGTTGAGGGCTTCGGCTCTCCTCTCCCAACACGTCTGGTCAGCGTGGGAGCAGTAGACCACCTCCTCCCTCCGGGAGAGGCCTCATCCAGTAGTGAATTGAATATGGCTGTGTATTAGTAGTAGCATTTGAAGACTTCCAAATTCGTTACCTCTCTGATGACAGTAAAACAGAAAACACTACATGTAAATTACAAGTCGGGGGAAAACTATAAGGTTCAACAATCAACGTGCAAATGCCAATTTAAAGCAATACAACAAAGAAGGAAAGGATGATTGTTTACAAAACCAGACAAATTACATAAATATAGATATCGTGAGAGGAGGAGGGACGGAGGAAGATGAAGGGTTTAAGGGTTTTTGAAAGTTTAGGCCCAAACCGTCAATGAATACTCCTTCCCACAGGCAGAGTTGGTCGTAATGGGGGCGCAATGTGTATTACAACAACACGGAAAGGGATCAAAATTTGTGATGTGTGATTTGTGTATAAAGAGAAAGCATCTGGTTCGTTGATGACGCACAAGTGACGATGGTGTTAATTCGAATTTTCAAAGGTCCACTGTTTCCCCTACATAAAAAGCATCACATAAATTGCAGGTTGCAATGTAGATTACGTTACACCTGTGGCATGTATACTTGAGATTCAAGATATAGCGACCACTATCAGTATTGACCGTGGCAGAAGTGATGAGGATGGTGTAGGTCATACATCTGGATCTTATGTTTATGTGGGCGCCAGTTCGGAGTGGTAGGAGAGGAAGGATTCGTGTGTGCTTCTAAGACTTGGAGAGAGAGCTGATAAGTTTCGTGGGAAACACTGATCTTTGTCTGGGCGGTCGGGTGGAAATGAGAATGTAGGATTTGCTTGACCTTGTTTAGTTTAAGATGGAACTGGGCGATTAGAGACGGATTCATATTGTTGGTGTAAGTGTGAGTGGGTTGAATGTGCGGGGTTGCATGTCGGATCTGTTTGGTTAGAAGGTTACATGGGGAGATGCGATTGACTGGAGCCTCCTGGATATGTTGATTGTAAATTTTAATGGTCGAGATGGTGGAATTCAGACGTTGTTCTCTTAGGGCAATAGAAAAATGAATCGGTTTCTTGATGTGATAAGAAAAAAATCTTGACTAATGTTAATACAGCATATCGTTGGTAGATTTTATATGAACGGAAGTAGTGAGGGTGTATGATGTCCACGTCAATGAATGTGGCCTTTGGGTTTAAAATAGACCAGAAAAACTGGACAACGCGGAACTGGTTCAGCTGTTCTAGGGACATGTTGAGGCTGCCTTATCCATGTGGATTTAACGGATCCGAAGTCGAAGATTGTAGAAAATCAGAACATGAAGGGAGCCCAAGCTTTTTGTAGATTTTCCCTGTCTGTATTTTATTCTGGCTTGTATGCTATACACGCTTCCATGGTAGTCTGTTCGATAGTTGTGTGGATTTGTGAATTATCCGGAAAGAGGCTATCTGATGATAGCAATTCTTTAGATAGGGCTGTCTGAGTAGGCGTCCCTTTCATTGATTGAATTGTTATTTCCTAAACGAGCTGGTGAGCTTCTAAGGACGGAACGTGCAGTTTTTGATAAAGTGGGCTCCGAACCACGCATTCAGTAGACCCCGGCGGAAATACAACCCGTACCACTCGCACAGTAACGTCCCTTCCATATTCACAGATTCTAGCAAATAGGGAATGTTTCGTCATAGCTGTGTATTTCTTCCCACAATTGGAATTTACTTTTTACACTCCTGATTTTTGCTTATTGTCTGTAAAGTAACTTTGGTACTCTGTGAATGATTTTTCTAGTTACGTATACACACAAATCAAGAATTAATCCATGTGTAGGGCAGACTTTCTTTAATCGTGGCTTGACACGGGGAATATAAATCTTTTTGGTTTTTGTTTCGATCTTGTGGTTTGTTGAAAGTTGATCGTGCAGCGTTACGCCAGTTTACTAGTTCATTGTTAGAATAAACATTTACTAAACCTAGCGTAAATTGTGTTTAGTTTTACAACCAAAAGTTCTTATGTTTAGATGTAAAATTACTTGGAGCGGTAGTTGCTGTCTCTAGGATATATCAGGTGTTCTTTCAATATATGTGAATATCCCATATTATTTTATTCTAAAGTTTTCTCTGTGTAACAGAAAAGTATTAATGCAATTATTTACAAAGTTATATGATTTTAGAATCTTGCAAGACTTTTAAAACACTATGTACTTTCACGCAATTTCATCTATCCACACGCTAAAGCGCTCGAAATGTGCGGCATACTCTCGATGTATGCGATCTTGACGGTGGTACAAAAAGTTCCTATCATTATAGACTTGACTTAATCAGGGTGTCTACCGCCCTGGAAAACCTGGAATACTCAGGGAATTTTATAAATCTTGAATACTCAGGTAAATCTATAATTTATGAGTGAAACTCAGGAAAATTTACGAGATGGACCTGTCCACAGTTGGTAAGAGCACTGCCCCGGTTAGGCGGAGATCGTGGGTTCGATTCCCACCGCTGACCGGATTTTTCAATGTGTTAAATCCTCTATTTTAAAGAAATTTTCATTTTTCACTTGTTAAATACCAATAATGTACCAGATACTTGGACTGGGTGGCGGTGTGGGATTAAAAAAATGTCATTGCGTATTATTTACGTGTTCCATTATACTAACTCAGGGAATTTGGGAAAAACTATAATGAAAAACCTGTAAATCTGAGGAATTTTAAGTCACAAAATTAGTAGACACCATGAATTTAGTGAAAAAATGAACGTAAAATTAGTGTAAAAAGTAACCTCAAAACTCGAAATTGAGCTAGATCAAGCTCAAACTTTTTTTTATAAAATTCAGGTAACTCATCGCAAAACTCGTCCCCAGGTCTGATTTCATTATAAATTGTTATAACCACTGCTGGTTACCTTCATCATTTCGGTAAGCATTGTATTTTGAATGGAGTGAAGTTCACATTTTACGGGTTTCACGTGTGTAACTGTGGGTGATATCTTTCGTTGTAAAATTTTGCATACCAGTCAATTGGTTTGCATGAGATTTGTTTTGTATTCCATTTTTGCAATTCAGTTGAAAAATTTTCCGCTCATTCACACTTATGTTGAATGCCCAGTGATACATGCAGATAAATTACGAATTCCAGGATTTAGAAATTTTCAGAGAAGTGTAAGTTTATTAGTAAGTTTTCTTCAGTTTGGCCAGGAAAGAATGAATAAAGAAGGGTTATAAGTTTGTATGCAGTATACAATATTTTATTCTGAACTCTGTTGTTTAAACAGGGTAAAAGTAATTGCTTTGCATTTTTAATTTTAGATTTGGATGATTGTGAAAAATATGGCAGGACAACGCCGTGGAAGCATTTTCGCCACTTTCAAGATGCAGTTGTTCTGCAGAAATTAGAGAATGTTTGTCAGCTTCTTGCACACCTTGGCGATCTCAGTCTAATATGCGACTATCTTCTAGATATGTTTCACGAAAGCACGTGCTATAGAAAAGAAGTTACATGGCTTTTGAATAGTATCTTACGAAACGGTAATTATTTTACACTAAATTTTCTTCCTATTAGTGAAAATTCAATTTGTTTTATTAGATCTTATTCACTTTCTCACTAACCTATATATTTGACTGATACCATGAAAAATATTCATAACTTGTGAAAATCATCGTATTAACTCAAATCTAAGGGGCTTCGTGAGGAGTACCAGAGATTGAAAAGAAGAGCACAGGAAATGTTTCTTTTCTGTTCGATTTTCCCAAACGAATGGAGTACTTTTTTCTTTTCTTTTCTTTCTGTTTACTAACAGCATAATTTAATAGCTACTGTTCTTCCTTTGATAATTTTTAAATGATTTTTAAAATGAAGAAGGGAATTTCCCAAACATTATCTTAAAAGATTTTTAAGAATTACAAGTGATTCCACACACTGTAAATTCATTTTTCTTTCCCTGAACCAGTACTATGTTATCATTATATTAACCGTATGTCTTTTCAGACAAACACCATGTAAGTAACTACTGTGGCAATTATCGATTTTGAATATGACTAAAAACGAAATAGTAAAGTGTCTGTTAACTTGAATAATTGCACAAAACAGTTACCTTGAATATCAGTCGCCTGTTATCACGTTGTAAAATAATAATAATAATAATAATAATAAAAATTAAATAAATAAATAAACATAAAAGTAAAAAGAAAAACAATATCGTGGAAATACATGTATTAGAGAATTTCAGCGAGTATCATAAACAGGACAAAAGTATGAAAATGTGTCCTTTGAACATAATAGATAGTTCGAGATAATAATTCCTTACGTTTCACAGTATTGTGTCATCCTGTTGCAGTATCCGATGAATACTCCAATTGTTTTAAGTAGAGTGTACGAATTATAAATATATCAAATTACAATTTCTAAAACTTGCACTCGGTCCACTGCAGCATGGGAACTACTTATTGTAATATAGTGGTAATCGTGAGGTGTGTTCTGTATACGGGTCTGCTCCATCTGTTTGCTGTAATTATGTGCTATGAGATAATTTGATCTTTGCATACACCTTAATAATAGAGTGTAATAATATATACACAAACGGATTATACAAATACTCTGTTCTTGCCCAATACCTCTTATAGTGACAATTATTAGTCATACATGATAAAAAATAATAAAAGAAATAGATATTTCGTACAAAATAAATATAATCCAAACGATTTAACTAACTAAAATGAACAATTTTTGTTTACAGTACTGTGTGTACTAGTGCTAAGTACATAGATTATATGAGATACAGTCGATCGCGGATAAGCGGATCTGATAGCCAACCCGCCGATACGGAGGCACAGCTGTATATACTTATCGCTTCTTCTGAGTATTAAAAATATGAGACACATATTGAAGAAGAAGAATAGATAATATATATAGAGAAATAAAGTGGAAAAAGAAAGGAGAATCAGAATACCCCACTACAGTTTACGTGGTAACCATTTTAGTATTTTGAAAATAACTTTAATATCCTTTCAATACACTAATATGGTTACATTAATATATATATATATATAATGCAATACCCTTATTCTACTTTCTTTATGTACTTCATTTCTCTATATACTATCTATCTATCCTCTTCAATATAAGTCTAATAATTTAAATACTGCGGAGAAGCAATAAGTATATAAATATCGCGTAACGTTAGTTGTTAAATGTACATGAACAATTAAGTACACGCTACCAATGGAAATACAAACTATATGTAGATAGTTCTCTGCAAAATTGTTAAAGATAGAAACATTTCACTTTAAAAGTTTATTTCTCAAGAAGTTAATAAAACTGTCATAGTTCAGTCTTCTTCTTTAATGCCCATATATTACTATGTACCCCTCGCTCAATAATAACTATTTTAAATATAATTCCTCAAAATCCTCCACAAATTCGGGATTCATACAGAAAGAACAATAAATGCATTACCTAAAGTAACTATCAAAATACTTCCCTTTAAGGGGAGATTTAAACCAAAATTAGTGTATATTTCTGGACGTGATATTAAACTAATTAGAACATGGAGAAAGTAATAATAAATTAATTTTGATACATAATGCAGCAGCCTATTCGTTTACATTTTATAATTAAAATTGATTAAGAAAATCAAAAGATGTAGTGCTCGTACCATTCTTATTCCGCATTCGAAGCACAAAATGTAAGCAAGGTAATCTAGAGGCGTACCTGAAAAGAGTCTCGAGATAAAGACTGTTATTTTTCTATTCCATATTCATCAACATGTCTAAATTGTAAAATGATAAAATGTATGATACTTATGTTGCATAAAAGTCTTCAGAGTAGTTTGAAGATTACATGTGTAGTTGCTCAAATATATTTTCAAGCACAACCTCATACTCTTCATCGGTGGCTTACAATCGAATATTAAATAAATAAGTATATAGATTAAAAGAAAGAAGAAAGTGACAGAAATAAGTAAGAAGCTAAAAGAAGAAAAGTGCAATGGAAGTTTCAACTGTTTATATGGTAGCACATTTTTTCTTCAGCTCTTTTAGGGCTGAAGGTCGAACGTACTAACAAAGGTGAGTATGTGTCTTGTATCTTGTATGTTGTTTGGCTTGTGCAGAACTTGGAGATCAAATTCACCTTCTTGTATACCTGCACCAACTTACATTTATTATTGTTTGATGCCTTCTTAGTCCATCTTCTTCTAGAAGGTTTTTGATCCAAGGAATTATAAGAGTAATTGTAATACAGTGATCACTAGGATGCTGTGGCATGATACCTCAAGTATTTATTTATTAAGTATATGGTTATATTTGTAGTTAATACATCTTTTAACCCAGCTCTTTTAGGTAGAGTGAAATAATGGTCAGAGAAAAAGTTATAGTATGAATTCTCATGCATATGATCATAAATGCAATGAGTTAGAATAAGTATTATCTTTTGACAATATTAAGCTGTCTCGTGATCTTAAGTATCTTAGTACCTTTGTTGTAATCATATTAACATAGCATCAGAAAGAACCATTTTTATATTTAAGTAATACATGACAAATTGGTATAATGTCAAAAGACATGACAGAGGAAGATATAAATATGTGTATATACGGGGTGTAACTTAATGTAACAAACGTCCTGACACCAAGATCGGCAAAAAAGGTCATATGAACATTTAGCATATTGGGAATATTGTTAAGAGTTAGCGAGGACCGAAAACGTGGGAACAGTAAATTCGAAGCGGTAGATACCGAAATGCAGAGAGAGACAAACGTACGTTCGTCGGGCACATCACAGTAGATGTTCAAAATGTCCGCCATGGACAGCAATAGATGCATGAGAACGCCGGATCATGGATTGGGGAACCCGTTCGAAGATACTTGGGTCATGGCGAACAGTTGCACAGGCGTTATGGATACGCTGTTCCAAGTCGTTGACAAAAGTAGCATACACCACACTTTTAATGTGTTCCTACAGATAAAAATCCAGTGAATTCAGGTCCGGAGACCAGGAAGGCGAATGCACTGGATTCAACGTCTTGGGAAGTTATTGTTCAACCACCGGCGGACGTTCACACTGAGTACGCAGGTGCCCCATCATGCATGTACCACATATTGCGGCGAATCGCTAGAACATTTTCCAGTAATTCGGGCAGTGTATCATGCAGGAAGGTCAAATGCTGTGCTTCATTCAATCTTCGGGGTAGCATGTACAGTACCATACCATACATTGAGTTCCAGTTGGTGTTGATGACGAGTGACAACCGCCCACGTATGTGTGTTATGCATGTTGACGATACCATTCCTTCCAAACGTGGCCTCGTCAGTGAACAGAATTGATGCCAGAAACAGGATAATGGTAGTGATCTGCTGAATGAACCACTGGCAGAATGTTTCACGTTGTTGGAAATCCGCTTCTATCAGTCCTTGTACCCTTTGCAGGAGGTATGGATACAAGGCATTTTCATGTAAAGCACACCACACAGTCATGTGATTAACATGCATTTCACGACTAAGTTCCCTCGTATTCGTACGTGGCTCATTGTCCACAGCTTCTAACACACGTTCGTCCATAACAGGTGTTCGTACACGACGGGGTCGACCAGCATCCACATGTACAGGTAGTACGGTCCCTGTTTCACACACGCGCCGATAAATTGCTGCAAACATTCTGTATCATGGTTGGTGTCTGTTAGGAAAACGCTCCTGATAGAATCGTGCTGCTTCACGATGATTGCCATCTGCACGACCGTACATGAATAGCATGTATGCCTGTTCGCGGTTGGAATAACGCACCATGTTGTAGTCGAGCACTTGTCCTATTCAACACTCGCAGTATAATGACCGCTCTCCTGTACTGTCGCGTCTTGCACACAAGCGCCACCTGTGTGTGTGAACCCAGACACTACTGAACACCAGCGCCACCTGTGTGTGAACCGAGAGCAACTACGTATTGAACACCAGCGCCACCTGTGTGTGTGATCCGACCAACTATGTATTGAACACCAGCGCACCTCTAGATTTTCATAGAACGCCATCTCAAAGCTTATTGGTTTTCGATATCTACCGCTTTGAACTTACTGTTCCCACACTTTCGGCCCTCGCTAACTCTGACAATATGACCAATATGCTATATGTTCATAGGACCTTTTTTTTGCTGCTCTCGGTGTCAGGAATCACCTTCCGACGTTTGTTACATTAATTAAGTTAAACTTGTATATATATAATTTCATAAATAACGTTTAATTTTTCTTTGAAATGATATTATTATATATCCCAGTTTTTGTGAGGGTTCTCTTTGTTTTTCATATTTTTTACAATAGAAAAAATGTGGTTTAAATCTTCAATTATTTGATTGTTTTCACAGTCACAATATGGAGAGTCGATTACTTGAATTTTATTTAAGTGTGCTTTAGTCATAGTGTGTTGTGTTCTGATTCGATTTTGCGTAATCATTGATAATCGATTACCTTTCAGTTCGGAGTACCAAGGAGGAGGTAAATTGAGGTTTACATGTGGTCTATTTTGTTGCAAGGCTAATTGAGGTTTAGATTGAATCCATTCTTTCTAGTTATTTTTTATTTGATTGTGTATGAAGATCTTTCCAAAATAGCTTGATATCTGTTATTTCCTTATTTTAAACTGCAGCTGGAGCGTATTTATCTACTACACAATTATTTTTACTGTAAGAGTGACCGGGTATCCAAATAATATGCACCGATTTCCCTGAATTTTTAAGATTATTATATATGCATATAAAGAAATAAGGTAAGGGAAGCTTTTAAATAAATCCCGTTCCGATGTTTGTAATGCCTTAATTACTGACTGAGAATCGGATAGTACTAAGACTTTTTTTGCTTGTATTTTCATGCTATATATCAAAGCTAAGTATATCCCATAAATTTCAGCTAAAAATATAGTTAATTATCTGGGAGATGGAAAAGTTCTTAATATTTAGTATTCGTGTCATATGGCTGCACAAGTACCATTTTGTTGTAGAGATCCATCCGTATATATGTGATAAAATCCTTGCCATTTTTCATAATAGTCTTTCATTTGTGAGAAGTAGTATGTAGAAGGAGAACTGAATTTTAAAGAAAAAATAGGTTGACTTCGTGTGGCAAGCTGTTGTTCTAATTCATGAGAAATTTCCTGATAGTATTTATACCAAGGAATTTTATTCCAGTTTCTACGTATTTTACAGGAAGTAATGTACTCCATGATTGAGTGTTTATGTGAAATATGTTCAATGCATGTTTCCTGATTTATATTTGATTTAATTAAATATAATCCTTTCGAAATCTTATAGGATATTTACTATCTTCAGAATAAACGAATAGGTTGGGTGTACTATTCATTAGTCCTAGACATCTTTGTAATATTTTTCTTTGTATTATTTCCAATGTTTCCACGATTTTTTCTGAAAAGTTATTACAGGTAATGAATATATAATCTAAAGTAATGCGAAATAATGTCTTATATAATAATAATAAGCTTTGAGGTCCTCCACCCCATTTGGCAGTAGTTATTGCTTTACATAGATTATAAATTTTTTCAGCCTTATTAAGAGTTTGTTCTGTTGGTAAATTCCAATGGAGATTATGTGTGAATTGAACTCCTAAATATTTTACATGGTCTGAAGCTCCAATGTTTGTTAAACGATTATTGTGCAAATTCAGTGGTATGTTGTTTTTAGTGGAAATTACTATTGTAGATTTGTCATAAGAGAGTCTAAGGTCCAGTTTTATAAAGAGATTATTTATTTTTTGGATATGTTTTTCGATCTTTCTGAAGGTGATAAAGAGTGTGACATGATCTGCGTAAATAATTATCTCTCCTAATGGGCTCTGAGGCCTGGCTACATCAAGGAGATAGATGGCAAATATAAACAGGGCAATAGTACTCCCGTGAGGAATTCGGTTATTTACTATGATCTTGCTAAATTTATTGCCAAATAGTATTTTGATTTTTCTCTTTCTCAGCATGTTCCAGAGGATATGAATAACAGTGTGAGGAATTGTTAATTGGTGTAATATACGGAGCAAGATGTTAATATTTGTTTCAGTATATGGATATTTTTATATCAAGGGATGCATCATAAACTGACTTCTTTTGGAGAAATGCACTTTGGGCGGATTAAGAAATGGTTTTTAGACCTTGTTGAACTGATGTTTTCGGAAACCAATGATATTATTTGATAGTTTGTTTTCTCCCTCTAAGAATTATTCTATTCGTCTTATAAGAAGTTTTTCAAATAATTTAGCAAAGCAGATTCTTCCTCCTTTTGCATCCTCTCTTTTTCCTTTGGCCATGAGAATCTTAGGGATGCATTTTGAATGTAAGAAAACTAATGCAATTGGTATTGTCTTACCTTTTTTGGTGTGGGGAAAATATGTAATGATCCGCTTTTATGAGCGAGTATTGCATATTTGCTTTCGTTTTCTCTTTGCTCATGTAAATCTTGATTTCCTGTCCTGAGCGTAATTTTTGTGTTTACAGACGAAGTTTATATTTTCATTGTTTAAGCATCAGTACATTTTTGCTGTGATATGAAAGGCACAGATAGAGAGCCAATTTATAAACCGTTCTTAGTGTTACTTTTGCTGTAAATTAATCTTTCATTTCTCTGTATTTCTTATATAAATTCATTGCTTTTTGTTCGTCGACTTTCTTTCGTTTGTTTCTGGTTGAATTCAACATATTTTATTTAAATCAGTAAGTTAACATTGATACGAAAGTGTGTGGATAGGCCACGCCCATTTTCTTCTCTTATCGTTATCTGCCTTTTGATTGGCCTACTCAGATCATCATCAGATATACTACATCAACCAGAAAAATAGAAATCACATAAAAATCTAGCTGCTGCTTAATTTTTTTAAATATTCGTTGTACAAACGCAGCCCAATACAAATTTTATGCCAAAAGTGAAGTCGACCATATGTAGAGGTTATAAACCATAAATTTAAGCTGTGGTCATTTGAGAATAGCGGGAAATAGGAGGAATATTCTTGATGCAGTAAGGGGGCTGTGGAAGTGATACTGCCTGCATGAAGGCGACCATGATGGCTTAGACTAGAAGTTGTCAACAATACTGAGAGTGTGGAGCTGTAGGGTTTATCGGCGTGTAAGTGTGTGCAAGTGATTGTGTTTTCATTTCTTTATTTATCTATTTCTAAATTATTGTGGGTCAAACCCCCGTTTTGTGAAGTAGTGAAGAAGTAGTTTGTGAGTTGGAGAAGTCAGCGTTTTTTTTTAGGTAGATTTCGAAGAAAAATCTACCTATTGAGATCGGTACAATATCAAAGTATATATTTCTATATATATTTATATATTAACACGCTAGCGGCCATAATTTTGAAGATATTTGAACCAAATTTTTATATGTTGTTTCTAGGCTTAATAGCTCGGTTAAGTTCGTTAATGAGCAAAATCGGTCGCCATCTTGGATCCAAAACGGCCGCCGAACCCAGTGTTGTATAGAATACACAGCCTAAACCGCTGGGACTATTGAAATCAAATTTGGCATAAAGGTACAACATTACTATTTGATTACGAAAATGTTACCTAATGAGTTCAAAGAAGAAATCTATTTTCCATATCGTTTGAGCTAAAGATACGAAATTTGACATAAAGGTGTATTGTCACTAGTAGTTCAAGAAAATATTACGAAATGTTGAAAAAGTCGCCATCTTGGATCCAAAATGGTCGCCGAACCCATTGTTGTATAGAATACACAGCCTAAACGGCTGCAGCTAGAAATATCAAATTTGGTAACACGGTACATTACCACATGAATGTTACTAAAATATTACATGATGTATCCAAAGACGCCATCTTGGATCCAAAATGGCGGACCTAAAAACATTTTCCACACCGTTTGAGCTAGAGATACGAAATTTGGCATAAAGGTGCATTATGACGAGTAGTTTAGGGAAATATTGCAACATTTGGGAAAAGTCGCCATCTTGGATCCAAAATGGCCGCCCAAAATCCCATTTTGCACATAGTTTGAGCTGGATAAATGAAATTTTACTTGAATATGTACCATCACAAGTAGGTTACGACAATATAAGAAAATTTTCAAAAAGTCGTCAACTTGGATCCAAAATGGCCGCCCCAAAAACCCAATTTCCAAATTATTGAAGGTAGAGAAACGAAATTTTCTTTGAATGTGTATGACCAAGAGTAGGTTACAATAAATGGAGCAAACCTCCCCTTTGTGGGCCCAGCCCTCCGTGGGAGGGTGCAGATGGACACCATGGTGGTGTAGTGCTGCAGGGAGATTTTGGTAAAGATAAAGGATGAGCATCCTCTCAAAACCATTGAAGTTGGGGGCGAACGCCCTACGGGGGTCTGGGGGTTGCAGCGCTCCCAGCGAAGCAAAGCGAGTATATATATATATATATATATATTAGGGTGGTCCTTAAAAAATAATTTACGAAATGTTAAACTCTTACCTCTTCATTTTATTCTATGTGATGAAAACTGTCTACACGCAAAATTTAAGTAAGATTGGAAAAGTTTAAACCGTGCCGCATCGACCTTGAAATTTATCATTATTGTCCAATATTACGCATAGGTGAAATAAGACGAAAATGCGCTACCTACTTTAAAATTGAAAATATTGTTATTGTGGTATTTATTTGACGTTATAAAAAAATTCAATAATGTGTAATGTGTATTCACTATTCAAGTATTCAGTATTCACTTCAGTCTATTCACTGTAATGACTGTATTGCTCAGTGTTCAATGTTCATTCTCTATCAAGAAACTCCAGTCGAAGCTTCTTCGCGTCCGGAAACTAGCGCCGGTGTTCTTCCACAACTTGCAGCACGTACTGTTTTTACCCTTCATCCTTTGTATGTATGGAGTTGAACTCTTGCATCAACGCAAGTCCTCGTTCCGCGAAGTCGTTGACAACTTTTAACTTTCGTACGACCTCCCTACAAGCTTTATAGTCATTTCTGCCTTCCCATTCTTCCGGGTCGAATGCAAGAAAATCGCTTGGAATCCCCAAAATTTCGAAAAAGCGACGAGATGCTTTTGTAACAAAGTTAGCGACCGTCTTTTCGCCAAAGTTTTGTAATTCTTGTTCAACGTTGATCCTGTTCAACACATACCCTGAGCTCTCATACTCAGATAGTGCTAGAACCATCTGTATCTTCATCAAGACATCTATATTCGGATCAAAGAACGCGATAGAGACCAGTACATCACTTAAGTACAACATGTGACGGGAGAAGGCTATGATCGCTGCTTTGGAAATGTGCTTGTCCTCATATGAAATAAGTTGCTTCAAAAACGAGAGATCATTGGAAGGAGCAGCTGCAGCAAGAGGGGCCTGGAACCATGCGCGAATGTACGCTCTGACGGAAAACAAAGCGAATCTCTGCATAGCCGTGAGCTCTCTCTTATTCATATAGAACTAAGAGCGGAAAAGACAAATTTTGATTGCGTATATGACTCTCGCCATCCACCTTACTTGGTGGAGTGCCCCCGGCTTATAGAACCGTATCCCTGTATGAGGAGTACCTCCCAGATATATTATTGCCAGTTCAAGCATTTCCCAGTAGTCGTCACGAGGTTGGGTATTCATATTCATGAGCTGATTCTGACAAAAATCTACTATGACTTCTTTCTCATTAAGTTCTTCCTCGATCGTTAGATAATCTTCAGAATTTATATTCTTCCACGCCTGCTGGAAACGTTGGAATATTGCGATGTTGGGGCCCGATGAATAGTTATGACATTCAGTGAAGACCGCACTTGCGATGATCTCCATGCTGTGGTGTCTGCATACTAGATTGAGTAACTCCCTCCCTAACTTATTTTCTATCAGAGTGCAAGCTCCGCTCTTTTTTCCATTATTGCTGGCGGTTGTATCGAAGCACAATCCTCGCACCTTGTCAATTAAATTCCACTCTTCTAAGCATCCTATTACTGCATTTGCCACAGATAAGCCTGTACCGTAAGGAATACCAGGAGCGCCGAATAACTTGTTTACTTCTCCCCCAGACACAAGCACTGCAATGCGGTCAATTTTATCGTTGCCAGTTAGATCTGGTAAGATCTTTCCATCAAAGTGTACAATTAGGGGGTATGCGGGGAGAAAGATTCTTTCAGAATGTCGGTTGTTGTCTTGCGATTTTGCATCCTCTTCCTGCGTATTGTGCTTCGATTGAGTGCCAGTTCGTCGACGTCTTCGCCAAGGCTGGAAGCAGCAGTAAACAGAATATGGACAGCATCGCGATCGCTCACTTTCGTACGGTCCAAGGCAGCTGCCAAAGCCGGTGTAACAATGGATTTCGTTCCTCGTGTCTTTCTTTTCGGTTCAAAAAGCGCTGTTTCTTTCTCTTCATCGTCGTCTTCAGTACTGATACTGGAGAAATCTAGTTCAGCTAAGGTGTTCAGCCCCTTACTACTTTCTTCCTCTTCTTGTTTCCTTTCTCTGAATCGTTGATACTTTTCTTCTCTTTCTTTCTTTCGGTCTTCCTGGGCAGCAAACTGCTTGTCAATTCCCGCCATGTACCCTCTCCTTCCTTCCTCTCTCTGGGCCAACAGAAACTCTCTATCCTGTTCAATTCTAATCATTTGTAAGGCATTTGCATGGGCAATATCAAAGAGATTTTCTAAATCCGCTTTAAAATCTTTTTCCATTTTCTCCTGTGATGACGATCGTCGGGATTTGCTTTTCTGAAGAGTGCGCCACTTCGCATATTCCTTCTCAACCTTCGGGATTATGTTATATGCTGTCAGTGTGGGTATTCGAGCCATCTCCCAGAACTTCAGCACCTCGTTGACCACATAGGTGTAGGCGTCTTTTAGTGTATGACCGTCTTTTCGAATTAGAAAAAAACAAACGTCGAAGGACATCGCCTTTTGAAGGAAGTTTCCTACCACCAATCGAGCTAATTGGTTTTCCGATTAGCCAAACTTCCGTATTTGTCAGCGACAGCATACTCCGCGTGCTTGTGCTTGGTCCTGCTATTGGCTCCTTGGTTGCCATTTCAATATTGTAAAAAGATCACTAACTCAACAGGCAAATTATATGTAATGAAAAACGTTTTTTTCACGCATATAAATCTTTTACCACTACCACTTCAACAAAATTATATTGAAACCCTTCTGATACTAAGACAATAATAACACCTTTGCTCCCATGAGTATCACCGGTTAATTCATTTCGGAATCGCTAATATGCCGTGAGTATCATAAGCAACGTTAATGTATACACCCTTTCTTTGTTCGGCATGCAATCAGTTTCAATCGTATCAAGATTGGCACCTGAACAATTTATACTATATGCGACTTGGCTGCATCTATCGTCCATTGTTTCTAAATTTCGGGATTCGCTTATTTTTCTTTCTTTTTTTTTAATTCTCTGCTTCTGGGCAAATGTTAACATTTTAGCGCGTATAAATGGAGGGAACAAGTGGTTTAAGTGGTGTTTTTTCTGTAAATT